>RXOD01004091.1:0-29162 GCA_005223375.1 Amoebophrya sp. AT5.2
GAAGCCGCAGCTCCCGCGGGAGATCCGACGAGCGACACAGCAGCGGCGGATCCCTCATCGCAACCGCAAGCAGCCGACCAAGCCTGCGAGCCAACGGTGACTGTGGACGGCAACGCGCCCGCGGTGTCGCTCCATTTCGACAACTCGGCGCCCTCCCCCGCTGCCAACCAAGCGGAAATCCTGCAAACGCTGAACCAGGCCGTGCAGGCGCTGACCGAGTCCGCGCACCTTGTCGACGATCCGGCGCAGCGCGAGCAGCTGCTGCTCAAGCAGCAGCAGCTGCGGGAGCACTGCGTGGAGCTGCAGCTGCTGCTGCGAAATTCGAAGGCGGACAGCACAACCGACGAGCCTGGTGGTGGATTCCAGTTGGACCACGTCGCGAGTCTGGTGGAGGACGTCGGGGGGTCGCGGACCAACATCTCCTCGCTCCCCGCAGAACTGTACGAAAACGCGGACCTGAAAGATCTCGTGCAGGGTCTGGACGACATCCGCTCGCAGAGCCCGCTGCTGCGGTCGCTGGCGGACGGTCGGGAGCTGGCTCCGGGGACCCTGCTGTCGAGCGCGAGTCGCGGGGGCGGACCGGCGGACGACGAACGGCCCATGTCGGTGGCGAGCAGTGAGTTCGAGCGGGAGGTGGAGCACGTGAGGCAAATACGGCGGAAAATCGACCTCGCGAAGGACGGAAAAAACGTGGTCGACTACGACGAGGACGAAGACGCCGTGTGGTATTAGGAGTTGGCGGGATGAAATGGATGCAATCTTCGGAGCTATGGTAGCTAGGGACAAACGTATGATCTAGCTATAGAAGGGGATCATGTGGTGCGCCGTTGTGCCAGATGTTGCTTCTCTCTCAACTGTGTAGGTACGAAATAGACGACGCCGAGAGGGACGTGGTGGACTTACGGCGGATGCGACGGCAGATCCGTTGCTTGTTCGGCACGCAACCGGTCCGGGAGAGCGTGGACACAAACGGCAGGCTGCTCTCACGGTTTCCAGATTCCCCAACGACCAGCGTCGGGTCGGACGCGATCAGGTACTTGTAGAATGTCTGCCCCTCAGGACCAACTGCCAATCTATCATGTACGCAACTTCTTCCACATCTACTACCGCCGACCCGAACTGACCGCAGGGCGCAGGCGTTGTTCGATGAGTACGGTGCGGTGGGCACGACCAGTCCGTCCAAGTTCGGTAGCGCACCCAACAAGCAAGCGATAACAAGCCCGGTGATAGGCGGTCAAGCCAGCTCGTCGTCGCGGCCGGTACGCGCGGAGAAGGATATAAGAGACGTTTTGAAGCACGCCGGCGCCAACTGGGCTGAGGAGGTGGTGAAAGCCGCCGTGCAACCAGGAAACCAATGGAGCTTCAGCAGCGCAAAGGTAACGCGGAAATTCAATGTTGAGATCTCGTCAAATTTTTATATCAATCCCAGTTTTCTCAAGTTTCTTTTTTACGACAGATGCCCGTCTTCCCGCCGGACGGCGGTCGCGACCACGCCTCGTCGAGCAATTCGCCCAAGGCGTTGGGGAGAGCAACGAACGGCAGCCCGCAGCCGCCACCCGCGTGGCTGACGAAGGCAATGACCGACTTCCGCTCCCGGCTGCTGCCGAAGACGGCTTCCGGAGACGTGAAAATCATGAATCTCGGGGGGAATCGGCAATACATCGGCGACTTGTCATACGGGAAGCCAGACGGCTACGGCGTCCTGGTGCTCGCAGACGGCTCGCAGCACGTGGGGCAGTTTCGGGTAACCTTATAGTTCTCTTTACTTTTGTTCTAACTAAGAGCAGTACTGCGACTTAAACATGTTGTGAACTTCTTGAAATAATTTCTGTTACTGTTATTTGCGGCTACACCAGGCCGGGCGCGCGAACGGAGACGGCGTGTTTCTCAGCACGCGCGGCAGTGTGCTGGTGGGCGAGTGGGCCGAGAATCGTCGGGTGGGGGATTTCCGCATCCTCGACCACAACGGCAACACTTATCTCGAAAAGTACTTCTCCTTGCCGTTCCTTCGTATGAATGCATACGTTTTGGCGTATGTTTATGTTTTGCAATTGTAGTAGTTTCTGTTTATCGCATGATCAAAGTTTAGTGCGCTCTCCAAGCCACGAACTACGACCACCGAACTAAAAGGTACGAGCTTGGCGAGCGGGTTTCGCGGGAGCGGCTGAACAGTGTGAACATGAAAAGCATGCTGTGTATCCGCTGCCAGTCGCGCTACTTCGCTGAGTTCAACCACGGGTTTGGCTGTCGCACGTTAAGAAAACCCAGCGCAGCAGCTGCAGCCGCGGGCGAGAACGCGGATCCAGAATGGAAATTCGGAGAACACGCCGCCTTCGTGCTGCGAAGCTAACGAAGCTAGCGGTATTGGCTGCCCGAGTGGCGAAATTAATGAAAAGCAGAAGGTAATAGTAGGGAAACAAAAATCGGTTCGATCTCAACATCAATCCAGAATCAATAGCGAAGCATCCTCTGGTGCAAGACACAGAAAACGCAGCTAGCTGCTTCACAGGCCGTTGCGCCATTGAGCGACAAGCGGACCTCAAGTGAGTCTTCACATAGCGATCGTAAGATAAAAGAGTCTGACAGTAGAGATTGAAACGACAAATTCCGTTTCCAATAGAAGCATCCAGGAGGCGCATCGCGAAAATGATGACGCGCGTTGAAGTTCTTCTAAGGTTCCCATTCCCGCGTACCGGATTGGAATTTTACGTAGTGAGAAGTACTAGACATCGCCGAAGACCGGCTGCGCTCGCGCTAGCGGCATCACAATTGATGACTCGAGTTGACGGGCCAGACCGCGTCCTCGCACCTCATTTTTGTATTTCGAAGTCTTGGATGAATGTGTGATGCTCTTCCTCGAGGGTGCCAGCTCTCTGCCAGCGTTCGCGATCGATTCACCAGCAGCTGCTCATGTTCAGTAGTATTTATGCGTGCGCACTGCGCCGGTGCAGATCGTGTGCGGCCACAGCGTAAATTCTGTTTGTCTCGAATGCCGTCCACCACAGATCCATGATGGAATCATAGGTACTTTGTACGCCAAGTGACGCGCTTCGTTGAAATTCATCGCGTGGAGACATTGTTTTTTCGCGGCTCCGCGACGCGCCAAAACTAAAAGAGCAAAAGTAGGTAGGTGTAACGCGGAATGCATAGGTTTTCGGAAGATCCTACTTTTAACTTGTAGGTAAGTTGTAGTTTAAAAGGCGGTATTTGTACTTGCAGCTGCGTATAGGCGAGGCTACAGGACAGTAGTTCTGCGTTCCTGCTCGATGTGTACGATGAAATCTTTCTTGAAAGCCGAGTGCACGCTGTGCAGTTGCGTGCGAAAATTAATGACTTCCCTAGCGCGACAGGCAAACGCTAAATGCAAAGTGATGGCCCCACGCGATTGATTCTTTGTGACACTTCTCCATCGGTCTTTTGTCGATCGCCAACGACGAAATCGATCCAAATTTCCAACCATGGCCGACGACGCTTCGTCTGCACCTCCAGCGCCTACGAGTGCGTCAAAGCAGCACCGTTCCTTTTTCTTCCGCGTTCTACTTTTTTTCTACGTCTTCGCGAGCAACCACCGGAAGAAGCTTTTCTTCCTCGGGCTTCCCTCCGCGGCTCTTGCATTTTACCTCTTCCGCTTGTACAAGAGGTATGTGCGCCCCGTCCTGCGGCTCCTGCGAAGCGACAAGCCGCCAGACCCGGAGGATTTGGAGCACGTGATGCAGGCTTTTCTCGGGGGAGGTGGAGCAGCTGACGCGAACTCCTCCAGTGAAGGCAACTCCCCGGACGATGATCTTCTCGTGCGGAGCCTGCTCCAGGGTAGCATGGGGCCCAATTATGCGCAGCAAGACGGCGGCAGTGCGGGAGCAAGTGGGAGCGCGGCTGCCGGGGGTGCTTTTGGCGTGCTGGGCTCCTTGTTCGGAGGCCTCACGGGCTCGTCGGCAAACGGCCCAGACAGTCGACTACGACACTGTACGAGCGACAGAAGCCACGACCCCGACGCGCGTCTCCGCGCAGAGCTCGTGCTCGAATTCAACCGCAAGCAGCAGCTCTCGGATGCAGCCATCGCGAGCAACCTGCCGGTGATGCGCAACGAGCTCTTCCAGTGCTTCACGGAGCAGCTGACGAGCATTTCGTCGACGCTCCGGCAGCAGTCCGAGGGCAGCGCGGAGCGCCAGATCACGTTCCACCGCCTGCAGCAGGCCTGCTTCTCGAAACTCGTCACGTCGCTGGTCAGCGTGCAGCTGGTGTTTCTGCTGCACCGGGTGAGCGTTTGCCTCGTGCTGCGGCGGATGTGGCTGGGCGACGTGGGGGGTGCTGTTGGCGGGGGCGGGAAGAGGGGCGTCCTCCTGAAAATGATGCGCGAAGCGGAGCAGGCGGGAGAAAATGGGGGGGACGCAGCTGTGAAGAGAAGACCCGAGGAAAGCGAAGGAAGTACAACAGAGAGTAGGTCTTTGGCGGATAAAATTTTTGACAGGGGAGCCATGGCGTTGGACTGGCTGGAGGACTGGCTTGTAGGAGCGACTAGTGGAACAGCCTCGGGAGAGGGTGGCTCGGTCCTGCCTTCGACCATCCCCTCGCAGGCGGAGCCCCCGCTCAACGAAGCCGCCGAAAAAAGTGGCGGAGCGGGGCAGCTGCAGCTAGCGTCTTCCAATAAAGCCGGCGGGGACGAGTGGGCCAACGAATTTCTGCAGCAGTTGCAAAAAGTAGAGGATAAAGCGGGGGTTCTTGATGTTGCGCCTGCAGCGGTGGTGAAAACAGAAGTAGAGCCAGTGCCGCTTCCTCTCTCGGACGCCGCAATGAAGTGTTTTCTGACGAGCACGATTTGGTTGCAGAAGCAGGAAAATTTGCTCCACGTGGCCGAAGCGCTCGACGACTCTGTCGAAAAGTGCTACAGCGACTTTTTGCGGCTGCGGCAGAAGGCGGTTGCCGGGGATGACACGGGAACATGCGCGAGTCCTTCCGAAAATACCAGAGCAGACGCAAATGGCAGTGATACTGCTTCTCCTTCTGCTGCTGCTGCTGCTGGAAGCCTCAATACGACGAGCGGCAGATCTTTTCTGTCGGTGACAGCGGACGTCGCGGCGGCCGATCTTCGCTCACTTTTCGTCGACAGTGTTGTGCAGGCTCTAGAGCCCCTTTCCGCAAACAAGCTCTACGCCGAGTGGCTCGTGCCGGATGGGAACCGGGAACAGGTCCTGGCACGGCTCAGCCACGCAGAGGCTGAAGCTGGTGCAACTGTAACTGTAACGCCAGCCGAAGAGACGGCGCAAGTCGAGCACCTGTTGGACGAGCAGCGCGACGTGGTGGAGAGTCCGCAGTTCGCGGCGGCCGCGGAATTTTGCATCCGGCGAGCGCTAGAGCGGCTCTACGAAACGCTGGAGCTGTACATAGAGGAAAACGGAACGTCGGAACAGGAACAGAATCTGGAGAAGGAGCAGGAGTCAAATACGCACAAGAGGACCGCAGTCGTGCCGGTGGGGAAGCTGATTCCGTTCTTGTGCCAGCAAGCGGAGCTGGTCTTTGACCCGGAGCTGGAGGAAAATCCCTTTCTGGCGCTAGAGGATGACGGAGGAGGTGGTTTTGGCGGCGTGGAAGGACGAGAAACGGTTGACGTAGCGCAAGCGCTCTGCCGAGGCGTCGCGGGCATCGCTGGGATCTGATTTGCAGTGGTGCCGGGGCGCTTTATCTTCATTCAGCTGCCTCTGACGGCAGGGACTGATGTGTTGGGGTGTTTAGTCGAACAACTGACGCGCCACACTTGTCAAATTCGAAAGGATCGGCGACACATTTTTTGAATCAGCTGAAAAGTTAAAGGCGAACACAGATGCGCGAGTGTTCGTTCGTTTTGCACGTGAAGTTGTGCCTTGGCTCCAAGAAGTCCCAGCGAGTATAGAAACCACTCATTATCATGGAAGTCGCACCAAAAAGCATGAATTCCACCGCGGTCGCGTCACATAATGAAAAAAGGATTGATGTTGATCGACGAAGATGATGCCCGATTGTGGTTCCCCTTCCCACTTCTTTCCTCAAATAGAAAAATTAGATACCACCCCTGACATACTCCAGAAACTACGCATGCTATCCCAAATGAAGACGCGCAAACAGCGATCACAAGACTCGCAACAAACTTTAAACTTTGTCGGCCCAGGCAAACCGCAAACGCAAAGACACTGCAGTGGTGTATATCCGCTTAGCTGAGCCCGTTCGCTTTTTTACTTGTCCTCTGTTCCACTTTGTGGCTTTCTAAGACCTTACTCATTTATCGACCGAGAGAACACTCAGACCTTCTGCAACCGAAGATAACGCGCTTCGGCATCCGCCAAGACGCAGAACTGCGACCAAGTTCCGGTGGAGGGCCAGGCTGTCCAGATGGAAAGCGGGGAGGAAAACGTCACCGAACCGTCTGTGATCGAGCCGCCACATGATCCCCAAGCCCATGCGCATCGCCTCGGTCTGGACGCGTCCGCACATATGCAGACACTGGAGTCGCTTCTGGTTTCAGCTCGTGCAGCCCAGTTGACCGCGGAAGAGGTGGCGGCCATCCGTGCTCTTCTCGAGCAGAACAGAGCGATGAAGCTGAAGCTGAACGCGAGCAGCACCGGGTCAGCGGGCAAGAGGAGGCGTATCGAGGACGAGCATACACCGTGGGAATCCGTCGACGGCGAAGCGCAAGAGCAAGACGCCGCGGCGAACGTGGACGGAGACACTCTCGACGGATTGTATGGGGCGGATGCAGAGGCGAATCTCTCTTCCGGACCCGTGCGCGTGGATTCGCCGCGCTCGCCGTCACCAGAGGCGCTTGCAGCGTGCAATTACGTCTGCGAAGAAATCGACTCGGGACGCCTGTGCCCCTTCAACAAGTCCTTAGGCTGGCAGTGTGAAATGCTGAACGCGCAACATATAAACACGCAAGCACGGCGAAAGTTGTGCCGTCGTCTTCAGCGTCTGGATAGTCGTCTTCAGTCTAGGATCCGCAATCAGTCTAGGATCCGCAATCTACATCTACTGGAGGAGGATGCATCATCAGAGGAGGAGGAGGAGGAGGAGGGGTTTGCTCCATCGGTTACGCAGCTAGTGGGGATGATTTCTAGACAATGGGACAGAAGACACGAAGTCGGTTTTGACGCACGTCCGGTACTGTCAACGCTTTTCGATCTCTCCGGGATAAGTGGCCGTCTCCGGCAAGCAGTGTTCCACGTCATGTCACAAGCCGCTACGATGGAGCGCGGTTTTGGCTCGGTTTTCGGAAACTTCGACTTACCGGAAGTGGCTGCCACTTACTTCAAGCAGTTTTATCCCACAGCGCAGTTCGAGCGTTGTTTTGAATCCGGAAGCCGACCACCTGTCGGCTTCTTTTTTGCGCATGGTTGGAGCGTGTACCACCAAGCGCTGGCCGAAGAGTTCGCACCGGATCCGCTTCGGACGCAGTTCGGGAGGCTGGATTGGTCGCGTTTAGCGGGCCTTTGGGAGTACCATACCGGGCCCGGTCCGGGTCCGCTGTGGTTGACCGTTGCGCGCGACCGCGAACGTGGGATAGTGGATGGGCAGACGGATGGCTTCTCGCAGCTCTGGAGTGGCTTCAAGGCGCAGGCAGAAGGCGACGGCGCGTTGTTGCGAATACTCACGGAATGGCGGGGCGAGTACGACGAGGGCAGACCAGTGCTGAACATGACGCTCGTAGAGCTGGCGAAGGAAATCCGACTGCGAAGGGAAGGCGCTAGAATGCCGAAGAGCTTGCAGCTGGATAAAATTATTGACGAGCTCGAAGACAGCGCGCGAATTCGGGACGTACATACGTGCACCGAGGACAAGATTACGCACGCGGAGAACGTGACCTCTTTGGGTATTGTCTTGGATGCAAGTTTGGAGGCTTGGATCAAAGCCGTTATGGTTGAACTTCCGGAATTCCGCACGCTAGTGGAGCATCGCCGCATAATGCCAGCGCTCCTGAACAATGTCACTGGCTACGATCAGTTCTTCGAGCATCCGAGTTGGAAAGGGGGCTTGGTCGATGCTATGAGATTCGAACACGAAAAGAGCGGGCATCCGTTTCCGTATCGGAGCACCTTCCGCGACGCCTTGCGCTTCTCTTCTAACATGGACAAGCACCCGGATGGCGCCTTCACGTTTTTTTTCTGTGCGCAATTCCGCAAGCCGGAGTCGGAAGTACAGAAGCGCACCAAGCAGCTCAAGGCGATGTACTACTGTTTTTTGCGAACCAAGCGCGTCGCTCCGAACATCCTGGACGACATTCGGAAAGTGCGCGCCGAGAGCCGACGGCGGATTCGTGTTTTGGGATGGGGGGACTTGCACTACGCCGTATGGAGAGCAGACGTCGGCGACGTGGCGACGTCAATACGCGCAGGCGACGACGCTTCAAGGTTGGACAACGGTGGCGCGGTTGAGGAGCTGCGGGAGCTCGCTGAGAGGCACGCTGTGGGACGCGACGAGTACGAAATCGGAGAAGGAGATCTTTCGCATGCCGTTCAACGATCGCCGCGCGACTGGAATGATTTAGCCTTGAAGCTACTCAACGAGAAGCCACAAAAGACCGAAGAGGACGACTGCGAACTGCAGGCACGCACCCAGATTCGCGAGCTGCTCGGTCCGTGCGGAGAATGGGAGGCGCGCAAAATTATCATTGCAGAGTGGTATGCGTCTGACAAGAAGCTAGCAGCGAAGGAGAACGACGAAATTCTCCTCGCGGAGGTTGCTGCAATCGTGGAGGCGGAAAAGAGGAAGCTGCGTCGCTTGGAAAAAGAGGAAACAGATCTTGACAGGAAGAAGGACAAGAACGGCTGGCAGCGACGACAGACAGAAGAAAAGATCGCGCGTCTGGAGGGAGTTAGCGCCGCCAAGGCCCGTGCCTACTTTTGGGAACAGCTGCCACAAGATCAACGGGCCGAACTCCGTAAGCAGAAAACGGCCGCCACCGCCTCGTCCTCGTCTAGTGCTACTTCGTGTTCAGTGCCAGAGAATGCAGATGTCTCGATCGTCAGCACTACAGGCGCATCGTCCGCATCCGACGCGGCGCCTTCACTAGACACGTCAGTGGTAGAGGACGAATCTCCGCCGAGTGGTTCGCGTTCGCAATAGCTCTGCCGCGAGATCATTAGAAAGAGTATCAGACTTAGGCTACGACTTGGCTCAGCTTCAACTCAGCGGCAGCTTCTGTAATACCTTCAGCATGAGACTTCTGCGCAAACGAACCTAGTGGCAAGTCTGACACGAATTCGAAAAGACCGGGACAGAGTTTTCCAGACAGACGACGGATGAAGAGAACGCAGCTAAGCAAGAAGCCATTTGCTGACTTTGAAGCTCTTTTTTGGCCCCAAGCAGCACACAGTTGGAGCAGCCGCAGAGTAAAGTGTTCCCTTGGACATGCACAGGATCAGGACCTGAGTCAGGACCGCCGGCCAGTATCCTGAAAGAGCGAGTCTTTCGCCATAGCAAATCAAGGTCCTGACACTGGAGATCAATGATCACGAGCAATCGAGCTTCGTAGAGTCTCCTCCGTGGTTCGATTTGGTTCGAAAAAGGATCGAGTCCGGATCCGTGCGCGTGCCTTGTTGTCCGCCTGAATATTTGACTTTGAAGCTCTTGACCTGACGCACAACTCGGAGACCGATGGCGATTCTTCTGATTTATTTTTCGCGACAGACTCTGCAGTATTTTGAGGTTGACTTCGAGTGCGGCTGTGGCGGTGCGTAGTAAAACGTTTTGCGCCAGTGTTGTCACTTTGTTTCTTTACTAAGTTCTGGTCAGGGCTGTGCGCCGTCTCGTACTCGCTGCGCAGCTTTTTGTACTTCGATGGCAAAAAAAAAGTAGTATCGTAAAAAACCAATCCCAGTAAAACAAAAACACCAACAACGAACATGATGAAAAGCGGAAAGTCTTTCGTGTCGGCCTTTGTCTGCGCTTGCGGCGTACTTTTCTGGGGAGTAGGGTCTGTGGAGCCGATCGGTGGCGGATCAGAAGTGGTCGCTCGCCCCGCCATCTACGGGCCGGGTCGCCAGCTGCTTGCGGATTGCGACGCACCTCCTTCCGGTGCGGCGTCCAGTGTGGCGTCCAGTGCCGCCAGCGCCTTTGGTCTAGTGGTACCTCCCCCTCATCGGCTCGCCGACGGCGTCACCGGATGGCAAGCGCTGGATGCGTACAGGCGGGCACAGAGACATGCCAAAGATTTCGCGCTAGTCCTGCAGAGACTTCGGATGCCCCCGGATCAACACGGCCCGGCCGTGGAGCCGCGATGGACTCCTGTGGAGGATCTCGACGCGGAGCTGGAGGCTCCGGAATCCCCCTCTCGCTCTGCATCATCATCATCTCGCCGCGAGCGGTGGGATGTGGGTGTGGATGCAGATGTGGGTGCAAATATGGCGGGATTGTCGCTGTCAAACATGATGCGGCCTCTGAGGACCACACTGTGGATGCTTTCAACAGCCCCACCAAGAACTCCCGCTCCACCGTCGCGTTCACGGGTGCGGGACGTCGAGCCGTTGCTGGGCTCCTACCGCGTGCTGCCTGTGATCCGCTTGCTCTCTGTCGGTGGCCATCTGGAGTACGAACACGTCCACCTCGGTGCGTGGGGCGCACGAGACGAGGGACGGGGAGCACCAGATGAAAGTGGAACACGAGTACGCGTCGTGGACGTGATCCGTGGCTATCGAGAAGCGAGGGGCGTGTCGCACTCGACTAGGCTGCAGTTGCTTCGGCAAAAAGGTTTCCCACCGGGAGCCCCGAAGGAAGTTTCGCTGGATTCGGCGCTGCAGTTGGGCGAATCTGTGACGCTGTTGAAGCGAAAGGCCGCGACGCTGGCCGCACACCTGGAACAGCTTGCGGACATGGAGACAGACGTTGACGAAGGCAACGGCCTGTGGCGCCAGCTTTTTGGTGCGGGAGAGGGCGAGGAGGAAGCTTTGCGCGCTTTGCACGCCGGACCATACAGGACCGACATCCCCAACCTGCCGACCGGCGAGTCGTTGCTTCATCGGCTGCGATCCGTTGCGTCACACTGGTTCGTCGGCGAGCAGTCGCTTCGGCGGCAGTGGCGCGACGTCTCGTTCGCGAACCGGTACGTCACGGTGCTAGACGAACCGGGCGCAGAGGCCGTGGAAACGATTTTTGCTGGGGGCCCCGACCCCGTCTGCACCATGTTCCAGCACGACTCGGAGGCTCTCTGCTTCCCCAAAGTTTCCCCAAAGTTTCCGGCGGGCGCGCCCGAGCCCTTCGCGAAGCGCTTTCTGGCGGACGTCGCGGACGTTGTGCAAACGCAGATGCTCCGAGAAGATGGAACGGAAACGGAAACCACTTTTTACTTCGGGCAAACGGATGAGTTCCATGCTGAGAGCAAGAACGTGGTCTCGAGCGCCATCGCGAAGTGGCGCTGGGCCGGGACAAAGGTATCGACGAATACCTCGCTCGGCGACAAGGGTTTCACCACGATCGACGACGTTAACGAGGGATGGCAGCGGTCGTTGCGGGAGGGGCACCAGTACTCCTTCCGGGGAATTCTGAGTGCCGCTTCGCACGAGTGGAACACGCGGCGGGTTTCCGTGGAGGGTCCGATGAAAACCAGCCCGTACAACGAGGGGGGCCCGACGTACCTGCTGAAGATCAGCTACGGAACCTTTTTCGCGACCGACCGGGAGCGCCACAGGCTGAGTCGCTGCACGGAGGCGCCGGAAATCGTGTTCGAATACCGCTTCGACTACTCGCACCTGGTGAGAGCGCCCTTGCATGGTCAAGCGGGCGCCCTTGAAGGGGACCTGCCGCGCCGCCTGCCGCCTCGCCTGGGCCCGCCGCAAGTGTCCGGCTTTCGCTTGCTGGCACACCCCGCGCGGTCGGAGTATTACCCGCCGGGCCCGGAAATCAAAACCGGCTTGGCGGCCGTGTCGATTAAGTGGGAGCGTGCCGCGTATCTGGGGGCTGCGCCTGCGGAGAGGCTTTAGGCAACTCTGCTCGTAGGAGAGGAGGGCCGCATTCTGCCTGTAGGAGGAGCCAACGATTTACGACTTTGTTGGACGAGATGAACATCATGTCACTTACTGAGTAACGCTATGAAAACTGCCAAAGCCATTTTTTCTACGTAGGCGGCTCGCCTTCTTGTGATGCCCGTTTCCTCCCCCGCCGCTTTTCCAGGGCGGGGTCGCTCCGGCGGACGCCAAGTCTTGCCGCTGGTGTGCCTCACATGCCTTTTTATTTTGGTAGGAGTGGTAAGACTCCGCAACCGCAAGAATGGTTGTAAAAGCTGGACCGTACTACACGTACAGGATGTGTCTTTACTCACGTGGGATAATGGATCTTTTTCATGTGTGGAGAGCGAAGAAGACGACGCAATTTCCCCGGGGAAAGCAAAAGTGTTCTTTTCGTAGAGGCGACCGCTGCGAGCTTTGTTTATGCCGGTAAGAGCGCCAAACGGCTAGAGGAAGTGGAACTGGATTTGGAAAAGGACTGCTCATGAGAGCCAAACTGGCAAAGGAAGAAACTTCAGAGGCACATGCATAAAAAAATACACTGGAGCTCGACTGTGTGGGGGTGACTACAAAAAAGGACAACAACGTGAAAGGTATTCTTTGTATGCAGCAGCAAGAGTCAGAGTTGATTCTTCGTAGAAGCGTCGCCGTACATGTTGGGTGCAAAGATGGAGGCGTCGCGTATGATGAAAAGTCGCCCGCTCTGTCGCGCTCTCATTTTTGCCACGACACTCCAAGAGTCAAGAAACGTGGTTGCGCAGCACGAGCTGCCACAGCTTACAGCACCCCGCCGCTTTCTCACACCCTCTCTCGTATCGCAGCTCGTTGCGACAGAACGTAGCAGCGGCATCTTCTCGGATCGCGACGACGACGACGAGAGCGAAGACGACTCGCTCCCCTACTACCTCTGGGCCGCGTCCGCTATTCTCGTTTTGTTCCTTTTCTGCTGCGTGTATCCCGCGCCGGTTGTTCGGTGTCTGGGCACGTCGCTGTGCTCATTCGCTGGCTTCTTCGCCGCAGATGCAGAAAATGCCGCCCGGAAAGCCAACGCGAAAGACCAACAGAGAATCTTCGAGGCGATCGAGGAAGCGCAGGGAGGCAGGCTGGTGCCGGGGGATCTAGTCGCGGGGAAGCGGGGTACCTACGAACGTAGTTGTTTTGCTCTTTTAATCCATTGATTTGTCCGCCTTGTTTTCGGCGCATGAACTCCTTCCTCCGAAGAATGAAAATGCATTCCGATGGTTCCGGCAGTTTCGGCGGCTTCCCCAATTACTCCGCACACGCCTACTTTCCGGCCATCTTCGCACTCGCCGGGATTCTCCGCCACCACGACTCACGCGGCGCCAGCCTCTCCTGGTTCGCACGCGTCGCCCTCGCCCGCCTCGCCGCAGTCGCCGGCACTCTCGTGGACGTCGTCCCCAGTCGCGTACTATCCATACCGAGCGAAAGCGAAAAACCACGCCGGTCACTACTTCTTCCCCGGCAGCCGCTTCGCGCTCTCGTTGCGGGGGGCCGAGAAGCGGCTGAGCACCGCGAAACGGGCGGAACGCGAACACGCGCTCGCGGACATGTTCCACACCGCTCAAGAACAGCAGAGCGCGGATGAACAAGAAGAAGCTTCCAGGTGCGGTTACCTGGTCGTCGCGGGCTGCAACCCGAAAACCGGGGGGTTCTACGGCCGCGGGTGGGTCCAGGACGACGGCTGGCTGCCGGATGGCTTTTTTCTCGTACGTGGCGCGGTGGTGAGGGCGGGGGAAAAAGCGGCTTCATCAAGCTCGAAGAGGCTCTCGCAGCACAAGATTTTGTGGAAGCAGACGCACTTGAAGACGAAGAAGGTGCTCGCGGTGGAACTGGAGATTGATGAAAGAACGATCGGGCCGCCCGACGAAAGCAGACTTTCCCCGGAGAGCCTCCCCCGCCTGCCGCGCTTCTGCGGGCGCTTCTTTCCAAGCGACGGCGCCTCGCGCGGGGGCACGGTGGAGCTGGTGCCGCAGCCGGCGTCGCAAGCAGTCGATCCGGCCCGCGCGCAGGACGCCGCGAAATCTTGGGCGGAGCGCCGTGGCGACGAATTGGAGGAAGAGAGGCGCGAGGTGGGGCGCTCTGTGAATGGGCCAACGCTTTTGCAATCTGTTGGCGGCACTTCGGTGCGACGCGTCGTCGCCTCGCCGTCCCGAGCGCTGGTCTGTCGTCCCCCCGCGGTTGGTCTGGAGACGGGAGGTGCTCCGGGTAGCGTCTTGAAGCTTCCGGTTTGTAAAAGTGCTTCCGAAGTAGAAGATGAGCGCATCTTCGCGACGCCGCCCGAGCCTGGTACCAGTTACGCGGAGGAGGAAGTTGCGGGCTTTTCCCGACCCTGTTCGCTCAGAAGCGACTCGGGCGGCGCGGAGCTCGCGTCCTGCGGCGAGAGCGAGCTGCTGGAAAGGACCGAGGAGATTCTGGCGAAAGGAAGGTTGCCCGTCGTCGGGCCCGCGTCGACGCTGCTGGAAGGGGAGAGTGGGCCGGGAGGCGCTGGAAAGCAGAAAAAAGAGAAGGGCGCGTGCTGTCGAAAGGTGGCACCAGAGGTCCGGGACGCGGACCGCACGCCCCCCGCGCAAAGCCGGCGCAAGGCACTGATACGGCTGTCGCTCCTAGCGGCCGGGATGGGCGCCTCACCGGCGTCTGGTGCTGCCGGCACCAGTGCTGGAGACCCTCTTTTCCTCCGCCGTCGCAGCAGCCACTCCGCTCCTGCGCGTGCAGTCACATCAAGCCGGAGCCTACATCAAGCCTACGCGGGTGATGCAGAGGACCAGTCGCCAAAGGATGCGCGGAGAGAAAAAGCCAGCAGTTTTTCGCTCGCAGACGTCCTCGACCCGTCGGAGCCGTATCTGTACGTCTTCTTGAGTGCCGCGTTTGTGCTGCTGTGCGTCTACCCGGCCCCGTGCGTGTCCACAGTGGGCGTCCGCTTCGGTGTCTTTGAAAATTTTTTGTCGCCGCACCCCGGCGAAGAAATCTACAAAGCAAACAAGCGCGACCAGCGGCTGATTCTAGCCATGATCGAGCAGGGAAATGCTGGTTCGAGTTGGCTGTCGTCGCGGCGGGACGCCGCGGCTGCGGATCGCCTGCTCGCGTCCGCAGAAAGCGGTGAGAATATCGAAGAGGGAGACGTGGGAGCAATAGGGTCGTCGTGGAACAAAAGAAAGGAGCCAATACGCGATATGAAGGATCGGCGCTGGTCGGAGGTGACGCTGCCGCCAGAATTCGCCGGCGCATATCCTCCCGGCGACGAGCTTTTCCGCGGCAGCGCTTTCGCCGTCGTCTTCAACTACAACAAAAAAGCTTCGGTCGCGGGACCGACCGCGGTGAAGAGCTGTGGTCACAACTCCGACGCGGGGATTCACAGCAAGGTGTGCACTCGCGGCTACGTTGCGTTCGAGTCTTTCGATGAAACATCCGGAATCTTCACCGGTCGCGGGCTCGCGGACGACACGTCCGCGGGGAGTCTCGACAATGCCCTCCTCGGGAACAAAAACGGCCCGTTTCTGATTCGCGGCAGGTACGACGAGGAGTCGGGGCGGCTGTACTGGAAGCAGACGTACCCGCACGCGCGCAACTTCTTGGTGGCGGTGTGCGGGAAAATTTCCACGCAAACGGGCCGGACGGTCACGGGGCGGTTCGTGCCGAGCGGTTCCGGGAGTCGTGGAGGAACGGCGCAACTGCTGCGGAAACCGATGGCCTTCGGCATGGACGCGACGCAAAGTCTCACCCTGGAGTTGGCGGCGCGGAAGAAGCGGAGTGATTCCACCCGTACCGGCGAAAACGAGAGCGAAAGGCTCGACCCAGCAGCCCGAAACGGCGCCACGGCTGCGGAGCCGCCAACGCTGCTGGAAGAGATTCGGGGCGTGCCATCGCCGGACCGCCGCCGGCTCTCCACCAGTCTCGCGTCCGCGGCGCACACGCTGCCGGAGTCCTCCGCCCTCAGGAAGCTGCTGATGTTGACGACGGTGGAGAAAGAGAAAGACCGCGGCCGCGACCAGAAGAAGCGGCGCGTGCGAAAAAAAGAAGCGAAACTTCCGTCGACGCATTCCTCCAAGCGGGGGCTCTCCAGACTAAGTGCAGTCGCCGCGGAGGTATCCGGGTTCGTGGCAGACGGCGCGTGGAGGTATTTTGTAAACGAAGACCACGAGCCCAGTCGTGGGAACCAGCCGGAAGCGGGGGGGCATTTCCAGCGTAGCACCAGCTCGCTCGATGAGTACTTTTTGACGGGGGATAGAATGTCGGTTGGGACGTCCTCCGCGCGGGAAGCTAACAGTCGCGAGAAGAGTAGCATAAGACCTAGCTTTGCGGCGCGGCAGTCGCTGGCGGCCATGGCAAGGGAGGTAAAAGAGGAAGAGGAGCGCCGAGCCTCACGACGTTTCGCTGTGGAAGGAACGGAAGATGGGCACGATCAAGTAACAGGACAATCGGTCCAGGCGGACCATGATGGTATGTCAAACGTGTTTCGAAAAATAGTGGCAGAGGGAGCGAAAACTTCACAGTCAAAACGCAGTTGGTTCTTCAAACAATGAAATGGAGTGTTTTGCCTGCGGTAGATGAAACGAAAAGCATGCACCGAGAAAAATTTTGCGAGACAGACAGATTTTGCGCTTTTGTCGAAGCCATAGAAACCAAACTCTCAGACGGCGCATGCGCACCGTTTTGAACAATAACTCACCGATGACGAAGATGAGAAACGCAATCTCGTGCTGAAATCGATTTGCTGCGTCTTCTTTCTTAGCTGCGAGTTCTCATTGTCTTCCACAACCTGAACTTTCTCTTGTTCCGAACTCGTGTAAAATTCGTGGTGATCGTGTTTTCGTGATCACAAGACGCTGGCTCAGATCTGACCTCAGGAAGCAAATGCCTCTCTGCGTAGTAACTGCCAAAACTCTCGCGGAGCAGACCCGACATAGACAAATCAATAGCAATTCTAATGCCCCCGCGGTGGAGAATACAAGTACTGAAATTCGCAATCGTTTGGCCTCTCTCGATCTTTTCTCTCGCAGTCTAGCAAGGTAGCTCCGGCTTCCGAAAGACGAATACGAGCTTCAGAACACTGTCAAACGGTCTGTCTTGTTTGCGACCTCGGCACGTGCTGGTCACACGCTCCGCGAAAAAAATGGCAAAAGCTATGAAGGGCATGAAGTCGGCCATGAAGATGGCCATGAAAGGCATGAAGAAGAGCATGAAGAAGGGAATGAAAAAGATGGTATTAGTGCAACTGAGATCAGACAACTTAAGGCTCATGGCCATAGCACGGACCGGACTGCTCTCAAGAAGGTAGATGCGAGACAGCCATCGTGGCGGATCTATGACATCTTTCTGTTCCTGTAGTACTTTACAACATCAAGGAAGAATTGAATACAAAAATGTTAATGTTTTCAGGCCATGAAGAAGTCAACGATCGCGAAGGGTAAACTGGCTAAGTCGGTTGTGTTCCGGAACCTGAAGGTGAAGACTTCCGGGGGCCTGAAGAAGACGGACCTGAAGAAGAACAAGGCGGGCAAGGTGGTCAGTGCGAAGAAATCCGCTGCCAGCAAGAAGTCCAAGCAGGGAAAAAAAATCATGGCGTGGGGTTACGGAGGCGAAAACGCATGCTCTGCGCTCGCGGGGGTCTCAATCTTTGTTCGCGATGAATCAAGTCGATCGGTAGCAGTCGATGTAGCAGCGGCCGATCTTGCAGTATCAGTGCGTAGCAGTAGCTTGCGTAGCGCGCTAGGATGGGAGTAGCGGTCAAACAGCTTTGTAGAAAACCAGATGACGGGCTAGGCTTGGCGTCCGCTTGCGATGTTTTTTGTGCGTGTGCTTCCTACTTGTTTGCGCGAGTCAAACTCAGAATTGAGACCCCCAGCCGAAGACTCTTTTCTAACCTGGTGCCGCGACTTCGAAGGCGCGGAAAGCGCTGAACATCAAGGGATTCTGTCCGGTCGGTGGGAAGACGGCGCAGGGAAAGGCCCTGCTCGCAAAGGTGCGCTCCTTCTACAAGAACTAGGTTGTGCGGGGTTTGCCTGCGCGCCGGGGAAGACGAAAAACTGATGAAAGGAGCCTTGCTGGTCGTGAAGAGAAGTAAAAGTGACCATCTCGATGCACTGGAATGGTTCGGTAGGTTGACATACCATGCTGTACTTGAACATTGATTAAGCTGTCGTGTCTTTCACGCTGTCTGTTATTTTTTACCTCTTTTACATCATCGTGAAGTTTGGGTTTACCACTGGCTGCTACAAGCAGCACGACTACCATGGCTGAAGACAGAAAGGGCTAATTGCGGAACTCGACGCAGTAGACCTCAGTGGTGCTGTGTTCTGCTCCCGCTCGTGGGGCTCTGAGTGAATGAAGAGGAGTGAATGACAGGGGAGAGGAGAGAAGTACACTACACACACATGTGAGTCCTACCTTGGATTTGGAGTGTCGATTCTGAGAGGCGAGTGCTAAGAGCGTGTCTGCACTCGAATTCTATCGTCGTAAGTTCGTTTGTACATCTCGCCTCGTCTACCTCGACATCACCGAGCATGTTAACATAATACAACCTTAGGGACAATCTGAATGATGATTAACTGCTTCTTTGCCTGCCCGGGTGGCTCAAGACCCGAGGAAATCAAATAGCAAATCTTTTGTTTCACATGAACGACAAGAATGTTGTCGCAACTAACTAAACAGACAAATAACAGCAGCAATATGCACTTCGCTTCGCTACGTGCATGCGTTACTTACTATCAGTTGTGTTCGTCAACGGCCAAGTCTAAACGACTATTCTGTGCGATGCTATCTTCTGTCTCCGTGAATACGTCGAGCAAGGTGCTGAAGGCATCCGTAGGCACCAGAAATAACAGTGGTAGCGGAAGTAGTGGTTTTATACATAACCCACCGACGATGTTAAGAATCTAATGAGCCCAATATATATAATTCTATAGACGTATCTGGCCGGTGACGTTATAGCCGTAGTGTGCTAAGCACTAGTAGCGTGACTGCAAGGAGCAAGCAGCCGGGTGTTCGGTTGATCGGGTTTTTGTTTTGTCCTACTTCTTTTGTTGAAGCACAGCTTCCAATTCTTCTTTTGTTTCGAGAGACGAGAAAACGAAAGGGGGAGTAGTTCATTACAAAACACCACGACTGCTGTGAATGGGGAGATATGACGGGAACAAAACAGGAGCCAACTCCGAGAGCCAGAGTCTATCTACTGAAGGAGTAAATCAGACTTTTAAATTCTAACCTTGTAAATTAAATTTGTTTCTATTAATAAATCCGTAGCAAGCGAAACTAAGTCTAAAGAAGAAAGTAACGACCTAAGAGGCGAAGCGGTACCTAAGCGATACAACCAACAAGATGAACGGCAACGAAGCACAGGCCGACTGGGAGATGACAGAGGAAAACGAGTACGCAAGCCCGCTGGTCGATATCAGCGGGGGCAGCCTCTACAGCGAAGCATCTCCGTTCAACCGCACCGGCAACCAGCAGATCGTTCCTTACGGAGCGAATCCCATCGCCGACGATGAAGTGCAGACTCCGAACTTTCCGAGCATCGAGGACAACGCGAATAGTCCGGTTTCCGCACTGCCGTACGGACCTGCATCTGCACGCCGCCGTGCGTCGCGGTCCCGCGGCTCTTCCACGCCCAAGTCCGAGGCCAGCTTCAATGATCCGGTGATCGAGGAGGTCTTCATCGGCACTCCTGGCGCTTCTGGCACGGAAAATACGGGTGTGGACCTGCACGCGCGCGAGACGATTACGACTTCGATGCTGAACCAGCAGGGGACCAACATGAACCTCCAGTGCCAGATCAACATGGGCGTTGACACACTGGTGAATGATCGCGAACAGTACAAGAAGGAGCGGGACGAGATCGTTTCGGAGGTTAAGCAGGGGAAAGAACAGGTTGGCAAGGCGGCAGAGCGTGCAGTGACAAACGCGAATGAGATCAACGAGTTGAAGCAGGCGATGTCGCGGGCAGACTCGCAGTTCTCAGAGAGCGTGAAGGAGATCAAGGCGACGCTGCAATCAGAAATCGGGGGTGCACTGCAATCGCGGATGCTGGAAATGCAAGCGAAGTCTACCGCTGACCAAGAAGCGGCCACCAGACGCACCCTTGAGCTCATCGAGCAGGAGAAGCGCACGGTGAACCAGGAATCGAATCAGCGAGAGGAGCTTCGGGAGCGCCGCCGCGAGGCCGAGGGCGAGCTCATGAAGGAGCGCACCAATGAGTTGGAGAGGGCTTCCCGCCGGAACTCTGACCAGTTGACGGCCAACGCGATGCAGATGAAGGAGCTGATGGACCTACTGCGCGAGGACAAGCGTGAACGGGAAGAGAAGGAACGGTTGCGCGACGCACGCGACCGAGCGCACGAGCAAGGTCGAAAGGAGCAACTCGATCAGATCCGTCGACAGTTGCAGCCTGGTGCGTCTTCCCCCGGCTCTCGCACACCGCAGGAAATGAACACAGCTCCAGCGGCAAAGGTGACTGCGGCCAGCACCGCAGCTCTGCTCGGGACGCCGATCGGCGTGCCCGCTTCTGCTCACCGCGTGCCGACACCACCGAGACCGGCAGACAACAACAAGCAGCTACCGAGCGGATCGATGAATTCGCTACCCTACTCGTCAGCAACAGCCATGTGCGAGTGGCCGGGCTGCAAGTCAATCTCCAACGGCGTAGTCTGCGCGGGTTGCGGTCGACAGTTCTGTGAGTCGCATCTCGGTGTGCACACATGCGGCCTCCAGGTTCCGGTGAAGCCTGGTTTTGTGCCGCGCCACGGAATGCCAAGCGGTCACACGGGACAGGGTATTGCTCCTACTCCGAGCTTCGGGGGCAGCCCGCCCAACTCGCCGGAGTTTCAGCCGACGACCGTGCAGCCAGGAGGAATCCATCCTGCGGGCAGTTTCCTGCGTCCCAACGCGCCGGGGATGAATCCAGGCGCAGCACCCGGAGGCGGTCCTGGTGGAAACGGCGGACCACCGGGTGGTCCAGGTGGACCGGGAGGACCAGGAGGAAATCCAGATGGGTTGCAGACCTATGGCGAGTTCATGGGTTTTCGGCAAACGCGGGACCAGCAGGTGTGGATGTCTGAGTACGGCCTCATGGGCGAGATTCCGCGCATCAACATCAAGCTGGAATCCGATGCCCTGCGCGATGGACGACGACTGGACCAGAAGGAATTAGCGAAGTTCACCTTCAACAAAGACGCGCTCGCCGACATTCAGGCGAAGGACATGCGCAACACGAAGGTCTTCGCCAACCAAATACGATTGGCAGTTGGTTCGATGATGTCGCAGGCGCCGTATTTAGAGAAGGTCCACGAGCAGTTCCTGGTGGGGAAGCTCTTGAAGCATTGTCACGATGCTAAGAGTACCGCGCTGATCAAGCAGCGGCGAATCCTTCGTGACGATGTGGAAGATTCCTACTCCTTCGAGAACTACATGAGGTCGGTCTGCGTGGAGAACCCGGCGAAAACCATCACGTTTATGGACTGCGTGAAGGACTGGAGTTTGCGAACGTGGAAGAAGCGCGGCAACGTGCCGCTACTGGACGAAGTCATTCGCGTCGAAACCACAGCCAACGACTGCGGCTTCACTCTATGCGGCGCAGCGCTGAGCCTGATGCAAAAGTTGATCGTGTGGGAGGAGATCATCTGCCGAATTGATCTTCCTGCAGGACTGGAGCGCGACATTAAGCGGCAAACCAAGCAGCCCGTCGTGATCTACGAGGAGTTGAAGGAGATCGCTGTGACCGATCAAAACATCGTAACCCTCGACAGCCTGCGGAAGGAGGACCGCTCGATCACGACTCTCCACGAGCTGTCCGTCCAGCCGACCGTGAACGAGCTGCAGACGCTTTTCCCGGATGCCAGCGAGACCGAGATCCTCGCCCTGTATCCGAAGTTTGGTGCGCAGCGGCGGCCGAGCAATCCGACGAGCGGAGGCGCAGCTAGCGGTAAGGGAGGTTCTGCAACGACCCCGCACTTTCCCGGCAAGTGCCATCGCTGCGGAATGATTGGGCACAAGGCGCAGAACTGCCCGTCGTCCGATCGCTGCAACAAGTGCGGATCGACCGAGCACAGGAGCTTCAACTGTCCGAATGCCAACACGGGTAACGAGAAGAAACCGGAGGTGGCCCTGGCGCGCTTCGTGCGCAAGCAGAAAGGAAAAGGGAAGGGCAACGCGGACGGGAAGAAGGGGTCGATCGGGATCTATGTTTTTGCGATCAACGAAACAACGGGCGAAACCCTGGACCAAGCGCGGGTCGTGGATGGCGTGGAAACCGACACGATTGACGTGTTCTGCGACCGCTGCGAGGCACCAACGGGATCGGCGGAGCAGTCTTCTTCTTCTTCCTCAGCGCAAGGCGAGCAGGCGAACAACGACGAGTCGGGTCCTTTTGGCGAGGACCCGAGACGTCAATAAACTCGATCAAACTATCAGTGAGGAAGATCGACGCTTTTCGTGTGGTGCCCGTGCACCCGGACTACAAATTGACGTGGCGAAAGCGCAGATCAGAGGTTGGCACGGGGTTCAACCGTGAAAACTTCGATTCCATCATGATGGGACAGGCGATTGTGGAATTTTGGTTGCAGTTCGGACTGCGACTACCGGAGTCGAAAATTAAACAATCGGCCCACACGGCTGGAGGCGAGGTTTTCATAGACGGCACGGTGATGGTGGTCTTCAGGAACGAGAGGCTGAAGATCTCCGGGGTGGCCGAACTGATAGCGATCGATGACACTTCTTGGAAAGGGAGAGGTGCCAGCAGTTTATTGGGAATGAGGTTGAAGAACAAGCTCCCCATCCACACGGTGGGGTCGCAAACGAGTCCACGGGCGCTGTGTCATGGACAGAGGATCGAACTAGAAGATGATAAGTATCACGTGGAGCTGTTCGCAGACGTGACGGAGGAATTTGCGCGCGAGGTGCAGCGATTCGCCAAGGAGAATCGCGACTGGTCGCTTGAGCAGGCGGCGTTTGCAGCTGATCCTGCGTGGCATCAGGGGAGCGTACCGCTGAGCGCCGAGGAAAAGTTTTTGTTCCGGGAGGAAGGCGAGGTAGCATGCAAAACGGATGTGCAGAAGGTCTCCGTAACAGTTGAAGAGCAGGTCAGCAACGACAAATTTGAGCTGAAGTTCCGGAGCTCCAATTCGGAACCGCCTTCGCTGGTGCATGCCTACCGGCGCGTGCTGTACGGGGTCTCACGCATGCCTGCAAATCGAGTGGGGAAGTTTCCAGATGCGCGTGCAGCGACGCGGGTGGTGCGCGACCTGGACCAACCCTTCGGCGGGTATCGCGAGATCGATTACACCTTTCAGGACAAGAATACTTTCCTCATCAACAGACCGCTCGACCGCGTCCGCAGCATCGTCGTCGACTACTTTTTCGAGCGAGAGGAAACAGGTTCGAAACCGGTGGGACCACCGTTCCTCTTTGGGATTCCAGTGACGGAAGAATATTTCGAGCCGCCTCTTAACGAAAGGTTCTACGTGATGCTGCGCCCACCAATTTCCTACAGCGGGGTGCGGGTGATTTCGCTGCAGCGGGGCGACGAGGTGCCGGGAACACTTTCGCAGAAGTACCGGCTACACCACGTTCCAGACGAGTTTACGAGGTGTCCTCCGTCCGCTAGCGGTAACGCCGAAGAGCTGGACCCCTCGCCGTTGAAGGAGTTCGAGGGCCTGTGGTGTGGAATAGCCAAGTGCGTGGTCGATCGAGTACGAGCCGTCCCTGCATGCGACAACTTCAGGCGTGAAATCGACAAGACGATTTCGACGAAGGGACTGGTCGCGGTCATCGTTGGTGACGGAATTCTCGACAGTGTCGCCATTGCCGAGTCACTGAAGGACAAGGTGCACAAGAACAGGGTACGCCACTGCTCTTTGACGTGGAACGCCGACCTTCGACTAAAGCGGATCACGTGCTCTGGGGAGCTCGTGTCATACGGGGTGACCGAGCGTACCGACGCGGAACTAAAATTCGACTTTCTCAATCGCTGCTGCCGCAAGGACCCGCGGTTCGGGCTGTCCCGCAGACAGCTCGTGGCTTTTGGGATTGCAAAGGCGATAGCGCGTCGGACGGGTGAGCGGGGCATGACGAAAACGGAGCTGATGCTCGAGAGCGCGAAACAGTTGAAACGGTTCCGGTACGAAGACCTCGAGAAGGCGTGTGAGGCCGTCATGCTCACTAGTACGCGGCACTTTCGTTATTCCGCGAACCCTCTACGAATGGTGAGAGGTACGTGGCTCGGTGTGGACGTCCGCGCGGTGGCGAAACTCGACACAACGTTCCTGATGGAACCGTGGTCGGACGTCGGTCTTGCAGTGGTTAACGTCATCAATTGCTTCGACAAGCAGGCGTATGGCGAGCTCGTGGGGGCGAAACGCATCGTCGCGAAACTGGATGACGAGGCGAAGAAGGCGGTGGATGCGGTGATGCCGGGCGTCGACCCGAATGTCGGGCACCCGACTGGAGCAGACGTTACCAAGGTGGCCACGATGGCTATGATGCTCCGCATCATCTTGGTGCTGCTGGTCGTGGACCCGGGGCCAGAGAACATCGTGCGCGCGCTGGCTTTGTTGATGCTGGGAGCAGGTCTCCGGTTGCGGGTGACGTCAGGAAATTCGGCGCGTATGATGGCGATGATCGAACGGCTTCAGTTAACGCTGAAGACACAATTAGAGTCGTATCGCCACGACCCCTACCTTTCCAAACTCCAGCTCGCGGCGCAGGTTATTCTCTGCCATATGGTTCGCAACGAGCGGATTCGCCAGAGTTTGCGGCGCAGCACGGACCCGGAGTCTTACGCCATCGAGATGCGGGCGTCCCTGCCGCTTACCACGCCGGAGTCGGATTCGTTTGTTTTCTGGGACGAAGAAAGCGGGCAGCTGACGAATACGAATGGCGACACCGTGGCGGCGGACGCGCAGGCGGTGGAGCGCGCCCGAATTCATCTCGGGCAGCAGACTATCGACCCGGAGTTCCGGTCCAAGATGGCGAAGTTGAAGGATCAACTGGAGAAGGACATTTCGGAAAAAGAATCGCTGTGCGAGGGGGATCTGGTGAGGTACATGACCAAGGATGGTGGGAAGGAGCCAGCGACTGTCATGAATCCAGTACCAGACAAAGAGGGACGTGTAGCAGTGCGGCCATTGGGAGCGGCGTCGAAAACGTTGCTGTGCGCACGACGCTTCGTTCATCGGTGCGTCGACACGGACCTCAGCTACGTCGTTCCGCCAGATACGGTCGAGATTACTGAATTAGATCTCCCGTACCTCCCCACGCTACTGCAGCAAATCGAGAAGGGCGAGCACGTGGCGCGCGTCACGGGGCCATTCGTCATGAAGATTTGTTCGGATTGCGGGGAGAGGCGCGCGGTGCATCCGAAGTATGCCAAGATGTCGCAGATGATACGCTGCCGCGATTTTCGCGAAGTCATCTGTGGGGATCTTTCCGATGATATTTTGGAAGCCAATGCCGGGTGGATCCCGCCACGAGTTCCGAAGGAAGGCTATCAGCCATCTAAATGGTTGGTGCCAATGGAGCCGGACGACGGACCAGAGCGGCTGAGCGAGGAACGACGGCGCGTGCAGTTCGACGCAGATCCGGAAGTGCGGGTGTACGACCCAGCTGCGCCTGAGGTTCCGGCGTACGACCCGGCGGCACCTGCGTTCCCGGAAGAACAGGAAGACGAGGACGACCTGTTGGCCGACGAGATTGTTGCGCCCGGACTAGAACCTGCTGAAGATGTTGAGAACGAGGAGGGCGTGGCACCCATGGAGATTATGGGTTTGGACGCTGCCAGCGAACAGCGGGAGTTGAGGCAGATGCCCGAGCCGCACGTGTTCAATTTGAGCGTGCAGGACCTCAGCGACGTCTTCGAAGAACAGCAGATTCGGGTGAACGCGATGCAGCTGGCCGGGAACGCCGCGAACGTTGCAAAGCTAACCAGCGAGGAGCCGCTCACCTTCCGGGACGGACGCGTGGACTGGGACGATCCCACCATCTCGGAGATGAAGGCGGAACCGAACATGAAGCGGTTCGAGAAGGTGAGGCAGTGGATCGTGGACGATTCCATTTTTGTTCCGTCCTTCCAGAGTCGAGAGCCGGATCCTCTTGCTGCCGCGATAGTCGACGCGTACGACCAGACAGGTGGACCCAACGTTGCAGACGACCATTGGGACCTGTTTACGGCGTGCATCAAGAGGGAGCGGTGCTGGTTTCTGGACAATGTTACCACGGTGTGGGGCGAATCGGAAGTGAAGCGTTTATCGCCTACCAACGTGGTGGGTGACCATCCTGAGCGCCGGGCCTTCGTCGCGTACATTCACAAGTTGGGCGAAAGCCATTTCTGCTGGTCGCGGTCTTCGGCGAGCGCGTACGGGGCGGTGCGCTTTGAGTTGGATGGCAGGGAACCAACCTGCGAAGATTCTCCGAACGACAGGATCTTCAACATCTACCGGCACGGCTTTACTGCCGGAATGCGCAAGAAGCTCCGGAAGGGTAATAAACTACCGGACTACGTGCCCGAAGACATGATTCGCGGGAAACTGGCGTTGACGCAGTACATGGTGAACGCTATCGTGAAGGAGTTGCGGGGGACCATCACGGGGACTTCGTCGGACGGGGTTCCATGTGTTATCGTGGCCGGTGAGGCTGAGCAAGCGGCAGAGGCAGCTGGAGTGCTGCATTCAGGTGAGCCGCCGCTGACGTCTCGTTTCCTCTTCGACATTAAGTACTTCGCGCTCATTTTCGTGATCCTCAAGTGTCGTTGGGCTCCCGGTGGCCACTTGTCGAGCAAGGAAAGGCTCGAGCTGTCGGAAAACGGGTCACCAACACCAACGTCCTTGGAGGTGAAGATCGGAATTTTCTCCGGTAACGCGATGCGGGTGCCGAGACCGTGGAAGGCCGACGTGCCGCGCGCATTCAACGACAGTATCCGGTATGCAGTTTTTGAGCGACCTCGGACGAAGATTACTCACCGAGGAGCCTGCCTCGACGCTGTGATCGAAGAGGCGATGGCGCAGTTCCGGGAGATCGAGGGGATCCCTATCGATTTCGACAGTGTCTTCGTGATGAACGTGGCGCAGTACGGGAGCCTCGAAGGGGCTGTGGTGTTCTGGCTGTCGAATCGGTACAAATTCCGGAAGAACAAGATCATGCCGTCGTTGAGTTCGCCGTGCGTGTTCCGGATCCACGACAAGCTTGGGGACTTGATCTCGACGATGGTCGAGTTCGTGGACGACTTCATCGGGATGACGGAAGCTGCTGAGTACGCGTGGATGGTAACCAAGTTGGGGCAGATCTACCCGCGGTTGACGCCGGACCTGATTGAACCCATCACGGACGAACCGAGCACGGTCATCGGGCGCGAGATCTCGTTCCACGTGGTCCCAGCAGAGAAAGCACCAGACGGCCGGCCGGAGATCTACATGCAGGTAGACTGTCGCAACAAAGTAGGGGATCTGAGCAGGTGGGAGTCCGACGACGAGGTCGCAAAGCGAAAAGGGGACCTCGACCGCTTGCTCTCCCGCAGCGAGATCGAACGACTTCGCAGCGTGCGCGGGGAGTGCCTCTACTGCGTAACCGACTGGCGGCCGGACTGCATGTACGCCTCCAAAGTGATCAACTTCGGCAGTGACGAAACCCGCACAGTGCGCTACGCGGCCCGGCAAAATTTGGTGGTGGACCTGTTGAAGCAGCACCAGACTTTGGGGATTAAGTTCCGGCTAGACTTGGGGATGAAGAATTTGATTTTCATCTTGCTGGTGGATGCCGGCTTCCAGGCCCGCCCGCACAAGGGCAAAACCGAGAAGGACCCGGCCGGGACGCTGCTGCGAAACCGGGGTGTTCTGGAATTGCTGGAGAAAGAGTCGCAGGCCTACTCGGACGCGAAGCTGACGAATATGCGGGCAATGACTGCGTATGGGCTGTTCGTCACGTCCGAGGACGAGTTCAAGAAGTCCGCCAGTGAAAAGTCGCCGATGCGAGGGACGCTGCTCGATCACGGTCTGGAGCACTCGGACGACTTGGCTACTTCTTCAGGAAGTGGCGAAATGGGCGGGTACCTGCAGGGCATCGAGCACACGGAAATTACGAAGCGCAAGCTGCAGGACGTGGTGAACTCGGACGCGTGGGCCGGCGTCGAGCGACGGAAGAAAAAAGAGGATCTCACCTGGGACGAGGAGCCAGAGGACAAGGAGGTGGTGCTAAGTGAGGATCCGGGCTTGATCCTGGACCTGGCCACGGCCACGGAATTGGACCTCCTGGACTCCGAGGTGGTGATCCGTCGGACGCTGTCGCGGTCGATTGCGATAAAGGGAGAGTTTAGGTTTTTTAGTAATAGCGCAAGAGTGCGAGCACATTACAGAAATTCAATGCGGAGAATGATACATATAACTGATAAGTTAAACACAATCGACGCGGTCACGAAATATCATCCCGCCGACAACGAGAAGATGTTCTACCTGCGGGAGATGATGGCCGGACGGTTTCACTGGTATAAACCAGGAGACAAGAAACAGGTTGACCAAGGGGGGGTCTTCGGTGTGCTCCGGGAGAATACCCGAGAATGTGGGGCCGATCCAAGGGCCAGGAAGCCAGCACTATTAGGAATGAGTTAGTGTTTTGATTTGTATAATATTTTGTTTGAGTCACTGAATGAAGGTAAGGCAATATGTTGCAGTTGTCAAATTTGGAATTAAGTTGTGTAAGTAAAATTTCCACTTCAAATTCATCATTTGGAAGTTATAGTCGGGGCGAATAAATTGTACTACTCTTCATGCACAAGTCGAAAGTAATAATCTATTCTTGCATCTTGCATCACATATAGTTCCAATTATTTTTGGTTTTCTTCATGGGGAGTTAAACACTTGACGACGATCATAGTGATTGAATTTTGAAATTGAAGGATCTATGCAGTTCCCACTTGCATCAACAAAATTATTGATTGAATAACTTATTCATAGATCTTCATGATCGAAACGATTCAGGTAGCGGTAAAGGGCAGCGGCAACGTGGTCGTGCCTCGCAAATTCAAAGCTTCTATCAACGTGGATAATAAGCTTTACTTTTTTCTAGTCATGAAAACTAGATTCCTTCGTGTAATTTTAATTAGATTCTGAACAACGTGGTTTAGGACTGATTAGTGTTTTTATCTTCTCAGTCTCAACACTCCTTTTCTGGGGGGAACTGTGAGTCCTACCTTGGATTTGG
>RXOD01004092.1:0-29119 GCA_005223375.1 Amoebophrya sp. AT5.2
CCGCCGTAGCCCTTACCGGAGACCACGACGTTGTCGAATATGATTATCGCATGCTGATTCATGTACCGCACGATGGCACTGAGAGCCACGCCCAGATCCTCGCGCAAGACGCCGTTTTTCAGCGCAGTTTCCGGGTCCGAGTCGTCGCAACAGCTGCCTTGTTTCCCGTACATTTTCTCCCGCTCTTCCCCACTCAGCACCGTTCTTTGCGAGTCGAACGTGAAGACGTCGCCCTCCACGCCGTCGCGCATTTTGATCCCTACCGTCGCCAGAATCTTCGCGAAGAACATGGAAATCCCGAGGTTGTTGTTCGCATGGTCGATCACGATCGCGTCTGTTCCCACGACTTTCGGCGCCGGCTGCGCGAACTCGGTTTTTTGCTGCAGATGCCCGAACAGTTCGTTGACGTTCGTTGTGGACTGTAGGCGCAGCCAAAGCTTGCGCTCCCCGTTCTTCAGCCTCTGCGACCAAAATGACCATCCCGCGTTGTTCGAAGCGCTCCGCGGCCAGTACCCGACGACCAGATCCATGCCGTCGTGCTCGGGTGCCGGTGTGGTCTTTGCCTGGTGATGAGCGCCTTCGGCCACTAAAGCTGGCGAAGGCCAAAATCGCGTCCGCATCCAATTGTGCAGTGCCGCGCGCGCCAGGCGTTCCTCCTCGCTCGCGGCTGCAACGCCGTTCTGATCGTGCGGATCCTCCGCGAGGGCAAAGCTTGCCTCCGTCGCGCGCAGTTCTAGAGCGTAACTGTCCAGAGTCTCCTCCATGAACGACCAGTCCGCAAGAACGGCTTCGGCGTACAGGTCTTCCTCGATGTCCACCTTCACCGCCTCCGTGCGGCTCAGCAGCAAGGGGTTATACAGCGCCGTGTCGATGGTTGGGGCCAGGTATCGCGTCTCGTACGCGTCCCGAAGCTCGGCCTCCACGCGGGCGCTGTCCTGCGCACGGAGAAACAGGAAGACGAAACAGGTCGCCCCGACGGCGAGAAGCAGCAGGATGATGGTCGTGATGACACTAGCCGTGGCGAGAGCCTGAGCGAGGCTGTCGTTGGAGCGGCGAAGACCATCTTCTTGGTCTGCAGAGCGTTCTACTCGTTTTGGGGGGTTCCCGCCGCCGAAGAGGGCCGCCGTGGTTTCGCGCTGGTTCATGGACGGGGCGCTGCGTGTGTTTCGGTCGTCGTCGTCCACCCGCCCGGGCAGGCTGTTGTCCTTACCAAAGCCGCCCCCAGGTACACCGGTGGAACTCAAAAGGTTGACAGGACGAGTCAGAGTCTCTTCAGGCTGGTACAATGTGCCGCCAGGATTGATCTGAGACTCCGTTGGCATACTTTTCCCCTTGCCCTTCGGGGAGACCTCGGCGGCCGAGACCCTGGCGTCCGGGTCCGACAAGCTCATGCTGTGAACTTATCTATGACGAATGCCAGTGAGTAGGTCGTAGAAGCGAAACGTAGCAGTTTGTCGAGCGTGACATGACCGTGTGGTGTGCATCGCCGCCGTCGAAGAAGATCTTGTAGGCTCGCATAGCCATAGGAGACACGGCTTTTGGTTTTGACTTTCTTATTCTTTCGAAAATCAATTCTATGAGAGAGTATTTTCTATCGGGAGCAGAGGTACACACCATCCTTCCTTGGGTAAAGCTGCAAATGTCAAGGGGCACATTATGTGTCGGACAAACGCGTCGATCATTGTAGATTTCCACGTTCGCATATGCCAGAATCATGACTACGATACGAGACGGAAGCCGAAGAATTCACGAACGAAAGGAAAGGCAGTGTACCTTCACGACAAAAACCGCGCACGAGGACGTGTAAAACCTGCATCTCAGTCTAAATGCCAACGCCAACCGATTTTGAAGAAACCGATCTATTAGATCCCCAGACGGAGGCGGAGCACAAAATCGATTTCAAATTCGATTCAACGAATCTGACGGAAGAATGCAACGAATGAGACAGGAAATAGAACCGAGCGAGAAGAATTTCCGGAGCCAGCCACATCCGACCACTCCTCGTCCTCACGGTCACGATCGTCGTCCTCATTACATCCCAAAAACATGGAGGACAGCACCACGTACACGAGATTCCTCGACTAGTTGTGCGGTCGCCTCTCTCTGAGGGCGTGGGACAGCGGCAAGCGGAAGATTTGGTTTCAGAAACAAATACACACGGTTGAAGGACTCAAGAAGTTCGGGTAATGTACACATCAATCATGCCAGCATCACGATCAGAGAGCGACATACTGACTAATGACTGTAGGCAATCTATCACGTACGATATCGATTAAACAAGCGATGGAAGCTCATCAAAGCAAACTTGCGGGCAACTGTGTTGAGGAGCTCACGACAAATGTATGAATTGTTTTTCTGCATTTCAACAGCGTCACAGCTACAGCAGCAGGAGTGCGATGCCATGATTTCTGTGCGCAGCCTTCTTCGTACTCACATCCAGCTTCAGCCTCACATCATCATCCGTTTCACCAAACCTTCACCTTTTTTAAAGGCCAAACGTAATGGTTATGCTCGTCGCGGCCGCGGCGATGTATAACTGTTACCAAAGGACGACTTGTTCTCACTGCCAGTTCAACATCACAATCCCATTTACAGGTACATTTCATCGCGCATCTTTCTACCATTACCCTACGCCTACACTCCAGGTAACGAGTGCCAGTTTACGTCCAGATCGGGCTGTCGTTGCGCCGTCTTACGCGTTTGGTGTTTGTTTCGCGGATGATGCGGGTGATGCTTCCCAAGCTGTGACGTCATTGCGTGCAGCCCCGCTTGCTGCAGAATCGATTCCGCCTGAGACGTACTCGTCGCGCTGTTCCGCTTGCTCGGGGGCGAGGTGTGGTCTCCCAATCCACCTACACCTCCTGACGGCATCGGGTAACTCAACTTCAGGCTCGCTGCCAACGACGAACCTCCATCTCCGTTGAGGTTTCTGAACAACTGGTCGTCGTCGTACCCGGAATCTCGCGGTTGACGCGATGAGTTAGCTGATGTTCTCATCACGGTTGGCTGCGCGGCGCGCCGTATCTGGTTGGCGCGCTTGGCGTCGGGCGACTCAGAGGTTACGCGTCCGTTCGAAAGGCGGACCAGTACTTCGCGCGACGACGTAGCACTCCCACGCACCCCGGAAGAAGTCGACGATGGTGGTTCTAGCAATCGGCCGAATTCGTCCACGCGGCCAACGTTCTCCAAGTAGAAGCTAAACGGCGGGTCCGCCACCTTGCTCGGCGACGTCTCCTGCGCTCCGAAACTTGTGCCGACACCGCGTCTGCGCTCGGGCGAGAGCGACGGTAGCCCGCTTTTGCTCTTTGACGGTGACATGCTCGTCGGAGTGAGGTAGCCAGAAGTCCCACGCTGGATGATCTTGCCGTTCTGCAATGCGAACCCCGGTTGCTGCTGTTGTTGAGCCATCCCGTTGATCAAATCCTCGGCGGCCGCGAGTGGACTACTTTCTGCGAGGCGGCGCGCCGCAGGTTGGCTGCGCTGCGCGTCCTGCAGGCGCTGGCGGGATCGGTTCTGCCCACTGCTCATGTAGGTCGCGCCCGACATCAGCGTGGATGTAGCCGAAACTTTACTGCCGGTGCGCGATCCGGACTGGGGCTGGAGGGTTGTGTTCGGGCCGATGATCCCAGCGAGGGCTGGACTCATCCTGGGAGAAGTTCCTCCTGCGCCGCGATGTTGCGGGGGCTGGTAGCTGCTTTTGGTCCCGCTACCTCCACCTGCAGCTCCAGGTCCTTTGTATAATAACTGCTGGCCCGGCGCATAATCAAACACCCCAGGTGGAGGCGGCGACATCGCGCTCACGCGGGTGTACAACTGCTCTGCCTCTGAGATACTGTGCAACGACGTGGTTCGCCCTGCCACTTTTCTCCCGACCCATTCCTGGTCGTAGGCGGTGTTGCCCGGGAAGCTGAAGTCGTTCGCGCCGTAGGCCGGGGGTTCGTCGCCGTCCTCCACGAATTCTTCGTCCGAGCTCAAATCGGGCGAGATCTGACGCATCGGAAAGATCTCGTACGTGCGCAGCAGCTCATCGAAATTGGGCGGGAGACCCACCACCGGCTGCTTCGTGAACTTGCGCTTCTGGTTCTCGAGGGACGTCCGCGCCGTGTTCTCCGCAGTTTCGCTCGCGGTGTTCGTGGCGCGAAAGAGGCCGGACACATCGCGGGACCGGTGGAACGCAGAACGCTGCGTGTCAGAGGCGTGCATCTTTTGTTTCAAAGATAACCGGGGATGTTGACGCGGGTTTGGATTCCGGCTGCTTCCGCAGCTTCTGCTGCAAATGTATGAACAACTCAACCTCAACCTCTACCTCGTCTCGAGATGTAGATGAGAGTAGGTGAACGTGGGCCGCAATATTACCTATTCATTAGACCACGGACTTCATGATCCTCATCCTTGCTTTATTCAGGTCGTGATAACCATCGGAGCCGAAAACGGAAGCGGGGTATAGCAAGTCGAAACTAGTAGTGGTACGAACGCGTCGATCATTGTCACGGAAGCAATGAATCAATCGCTCGCGGGGGGCGTGGGCGAGACAAACCACTATTATTAAAGCGACGAAAACACAGTAGCTGTGGCGCTCAGTCTCGGACGTGCCAATTCTCGACAAAAGCACGACTCCGTGAGGCGGGGACGAAACGAAAGTCGATCGATTTCACAGACAGCGCTCTCTCGCTCGGCGAAATCCATATCTCGATACTCTCATGGGGTCGGTTTCTTGCGCTTGGGAAGTGGAAGCACTCGAGTACGAGTATGCTCTTAGCCTTAAGAGGTGGTCTGAAAACGTGAGAAAACACTTCAAGGTAGCTGGAGATCATGATCCAGAATCCGAGTCCTCGCGAACTCAAATCGACCTATTAATACAGTCAACATCCCGGTAATAAATTCAAATTGTTGCTTCGATTGTTTCCCAAAAAATTGTCGATGTCGTACGGTGTAGAGCAAGCAGCTGCTTCATCGTTCATTGTCGCGGTCGCTTTGCTTTAGTGGGTCGCGCGCCCAATGAAAGTAGATCAGCTTAAAGTGGGTCCGAATACGGGCAGAAGTTGCAGGTTGCAGTTTCATCATCTCGCTGCCCCGCCCGTACCGAACCCGTCTCGTTTCGTCATGGTGTTTAGCTCTGCTGATGGTCTGAAAATCTGATTAAACACCGAGGAGGAGGACCGTCCCACATCTTCTTTTCGTCTCTTGTTACTCTGATGTTTCGCGTCAGCCGGATCGCCAGCTGCTCGTTTGTTATTGCTGCTGTGTCCGCCTCCTCTACTACTCGACGTCGCTCCTGCTGCTCCCGAGCCTCCACTTTTGTCCTTGTCGACGAACGCGCCCCGGCCTGGAGCTATTGCGCTCAACTTCTCCTTTTCCCTTTTGCGAATCGCGGCGACTTTGTCCTTCACCTTCTGTGGAAGTTTCTCAAACATTACTTTTGCTTCTTCCGCGTCCGGTGCGAGCAGGATGACTTCGCCAATCTGCTCCCCGCACGATGGACAGCTCTCGCCGTCCCGCAATCTGAACGGCTCGAATGCCGCCTTGCTGAAGATGCAACCGCAGCCCCACAGAAGAACTCCTCGCGTCGTCCCGTCGTCCAGGTCTTTCCCGGATAGGGGACAGAGGAACATCTTGCTATCGCCACGATTCTGGTCAACCGCCCCTTCCCGCACCGGTTCATTACGAGCATCAGCATCTGCGCCAGCGCCTGCGCTAGTACTGTTGACGACGCGCACATCCTTCAAATCGCGCAGCTTCTGTATGTGCGAGAAGGGAATGGGCATCTTCTTGGAGAGCAGAAAACTGATTACGTCCTCCTTGTTGTAGAGGTTTCCGAGCATGTCTCCCATCATCGGCGCGGCCAGTGGTTCGCCGGTTAGTCGGCACGTCGACATGCGCAACCTCCGCCCTTCCTTCGTCCCGACCTTGTCGTCGCTCGCCATGTGGAACGTGTTGGCGAGAGAGCCCTGGGCGCCGCCATACTTGTTGGCCACCAGGTCGAAGCCCCGCGTCTTCACCAGGTCCGCCCGCTGGGGCACGCAGCCGCCGTCGCCACCCATGACTTTTTTGGTGGATGGATCGATTATGGTAATCCGAAAAACTCAAGAAGAATCAAACTACTGCGATGTTGGACGTCCTGGTGAGGCTTAGGCGTACGTGAAAAAAGCCGTGCAGAGGGAATGAGATCGACGATGAGCTTCTGGTTCTGCTGTTTAAACATCGCTACATTAAGTCCGAATCAATCACTGGTGAAAATCAATCGATGAAAGTGTTTGGTTAAAAAAGCCAGCGGCCATGGAATGCTAAATGCTAATGATCCCACTCCGACTCCACCGTCCCACGTAATGATTTACTGACAGATACCCTAGGCCAACCTCATAATTTCGAATTCGATCATGATCTCCATTCGTTTTGATTTCGCGCAAGAGTTTCATACAAGCGCCTTTTGCTGGGTTAAAGATCGAGAACAACAACAGCCGATAAATTACCGAAGTTGAGCCCTCGTCTTGGCCAATGAGAACGGCATTCCAGATCCAGTAGAATCGAACATCTGCAAGCTCAACTCTCAGTACAACCGGTGGCAATGGCAAATGCAAGGAAGTCCCTCTCCTGCTACTTCAAGTTCAAGTTCAACATTCAGGAAACTATACTCGAACCCGTACGCTGGAGAGTACTAGACCTAGGGTGTCATCGTGTTAAAATGATGAACCGGTTACACCTGTTGAAAAGGGGATGAAATATATAAAGCGCGAAAGAGAGACTAAGCTTCAAATAAAAATAAAAAAAAACAAAGTTTTATCAATCTAGGTAGAAGCAGCTTCTCGAGTGGACGTGGAGGAGGAATGCAATTACAATGCCTGAACTTGCTTCTTGTTCTCCTCATGCCTTTTTCTTGGATTCTTCCGTTAGTAATGGTCCTCGGTGAGGCTGAGGGTGACTTGGACTTGCCTCGTCATTTTCGCCGTGGTTTGCCGGCGTGGCCTCGTGCCGGCGAGCATAGTCTCTGGCTTCGCTGCTAGTGCTGCTTTGTGCAGCTGCTTCTGGTGCTCGTCGTGTAGCCTTGAAACCTTTGCTACTCGTGATGTAGGTGCACGAAGAGGATGAAGAACTACGGGAGCCGATGGGAGAAGAAGAACCGCCACCGCGTCGACGCACATTCGCTCCGCGATGCGGTGGGTCTGACTCTTTGTGAAATCGCAGAGCCAGCCGCAAATCCGAGAGCAAATGCATCATCTCCCGCCGTGAGGCCGGATCTTGCAGCCACTCAAGATCACCATGAAGAGCGTCCTCGGGCCCGACGCACCGCAACAACGCTGCACCGAGTACTTGCAACGGCTTTCGAAGAAGATCAATATTTTCTTTTCCAACGGTGTCCGTGTCGATCCCGTCTTCCGGCGCCTCCAGCACAGCCTGCAATTGCGCCCCGAAGTACTTCATTGAGCGCGCCAGACCGACATTGACTTCACTTTGGTCCTCCTCTTCACCTTGATGTTGGGATTGGGTGCTGCAGCGCGGGCGAAAGACCGTTGTTGCGAGCGGATGCCGCCGGAGCGCGGCCGAACGCGGGTCGTCATCGTCATCGTCTTCCGGTTGATGTTTCCTGTCCCCATTCTGTGCAACGCTGTCTGCCCGCCACGCGCGCTCCTGATCGAGAAGATCCAAAGAGAACACGGATGCGCTGACCCCCTCGCCAAGCAAGCGCCCACCGCCAGCGACCGAAAGTAGAAGTTCAAGCACGTGCCACCTTGCCAGAAGGTAGGCCCGGGTGTACGGCGCGCACCGCGTCAGGAAGCTCCAGCCCAGGAGTGAAAGACCCTGCTCCCTCCAGGGAGATGAAGCGCGCATCCGCGTCAGAAAAAACCGTCGCTCTCGCAGCATCCATTCGCTCTCAACGTGGTCGATGCGCGGAACCTCTGTACCATCCTCCAGGAAGCCTGAAAGGTAGGCATCCCGAAGCACCGGAAATGACCTCGGCACGGCGTTCATTGCCGCGACTGCGAGAACGACCTTGAGCAGGTATTGCATCCATCCTTCGGGCGCCAGAGACACCAGAGAGTTAATGACTCGATCGACAAAGGCGTGCCCTCTCTCCTCGCCCCCGGGTTCGGCCGTGTCTATCTTGCTCATCTCGTCCAGCAGCGACAAGTACACAACATAACACACCAACATGTCGAAGAACACAGGCAGCAAGGTGCCAATGGTGGCGTGCCGAAACGCCAAAGCCATCTCTGAAGCGAAAGTCAGAGCCCGCTGCAGCGGCGCAGCGGTATTGCGAGGTCGTGCGCTAAGTCGGCGGAGGGCCGCTCGCAGGACGAGGGCCCGCAGACTGGCCTCGGTTGCGCGCCGCGGACCCAACGTACGAACCATGTCCAGCATAGCGCGCTGCCGGAAATAGCTCGCGTTATTCGTACTCGTCTTGCTGCGTGGGCGCCGGCCATCGTCTTTAATATCTCCGCGTCCGCCTTGTTCGAGAAAGGCACCCAGTGCGCCGTTTGGAAAAACTCGCAGAACATGCTGCTCCCAGGCTGCCCGTTCCGCCCGTATCGCGCGGTCGAGCTCGGAAGGCTCCCGACAGCCTGTTTTGGCGTTTCTCTGTTCAGCCCAAAGGGCGCGACGGCTCGCATCGTCTACTGAACGCCCACGGCCACGTCCCCCTGCCCTTCGTAGGAAGGGCGCATGCAATCGGCCATCCGCTTCTTCAACGCTCGGGTGACAGCCTCGCCACACGGGCCAAAACTGGACAGCTTCCATTTCGTCTTCTTCTTCTGATTCTGGTACTGCATTTGCAAGAGCCGGCTCGTCCTCATTCACCACCTCTTCCCCAGCCGCGCCGCCGCCTTCAGCCTTCAAGAATCTGACGTCCCCTCCTGGCGTGTGTTGTACGTAATGCTCGATGTCGTCGCCATTTTCAAACGCTTCCACAAGCAAACGGATGTCATCAACATCATCGCCGGGAAGATGTACATGATCCTGGTTAACATCCCCTCCTTCAGGAGCCAGCGATTCGACGGGGCGGCCCTTTGTCTTCATATTTCTGAACAAAGGCGTCTCCGTCTGGGTCTGCTTCTCTTCTGTTCGAGACGCCGTGTATTCACAAGAACTGCCAAAGAGCACCTGTGCGCAAAAGTTGTCGCGCTGATCCGCAGCAGGGCGGGGCCTGACTTGGAGACGCTGCATGTCGAAGGGAAACGCGCTTGTGGGCAGCCGTTCGTGGGACTCGGCTTCCCGACACACCGGACAGGCCCGATTTTTTTCGCGGTGCATTTCCGCGGCGCATCCTCCGCACAATACGTGCCCGCACATCATAGCTGCGGCCGGCCCGTCAAAAGGGCTTTTCCGGTGTGTGGTCTTCTCCTGCAGTACTTGAGTTTGTTCGTCTACTGCCGCGTGATTGCCGTCGCGGTCCTCGTTCTCGTTGTCAACGTTATGATTGGAACCAGTAGTAGATGGGGGCCGCTGCGGATGGAGCCAGTCTTCCTCCAGGCACAGGGCGCACTGCCGCCCGCCTCTTGTCGCCTCGCTGCGGAGCGTCGGGCCACCGTCATAACCCATTTGTTTCAGACATTCGTAGAGAGCTAGGTCCTCTGCGGTGAAAACCAGGGGCACGACATCAGTTGGATGAACGTCGCGAATGCTCTCGACGTCGACGACGTGGTCCCCGCTGCCGCTGGCGACCCCAACCGCGCCGCGCTGCTCCAGGCCGCTCTCGACATCGAAAGGAGGTTCATCATCTTCATCTTGTCGTGCGCGTTGAGAGCCACCTCCGAAGACCCGCGGGAGCAGTGAGCGGACCAAACGACTGGGCGAGAGGACGGCAACGACAAAGTGGGGGACTTCGCCACACCGAAAGACAGACAGCAACAAAGCGAGCCTGAGAACGCGGCTGACGACAGCACACGGAAAGATGGATGAAGTGCGCATTTTTATTTTCAAGGGGCGTAGGTTCTGTCTCTATGCGAAGCCATAGCCAGAGCCAGTCCGACATTCAAGTTCTGCTGGATCATGACATGGGCAATCGTACTTGTGAAAACACGACGGCGATCCATTTCGTTCTCGATCTCGCACGAAACAAGTAAGATCGTATCTTTGTTCAAGTCATCAAGTCTGCGATCGAGGACGAGGAGCGGTTTCGCTGGCCGTCAATTTCATCAACGCGCGGAAAGATCAATATTTTGTGTGATGGAACACAGACACAGTACAGAACCGGTTGTAACACGTCGCGCCAGTGAGCATCCATGGAATGGTGGATCTGCCCCAGCGACTAAAAGCATTCTTAGTGGTTTTTCATCTAGATTATCGGATCGGATGGAATCACTCACGTCGTCGATCTTTCCTATCCCGTGCATTGAAGATTGTCCACTGTGGATGTGACTGTGTGTTGTCCACTTTCCGATGTTCATCATTCACGATCCGGATCCGTATCTTCCGAATTTGATACTTACAATGTCATCTTCAACTTCATCAAATAACAAGAACGTGCAGAAAAGCAACAAGAGCAACTACTGCCTGTGCTGCACGCCAAGACCCCGAAAGGAGGCTGCGCGCGTCGTCTTTTCGCGTTGCTGTCGCGCCGCTGCTTGGGGTAGGCATTGCTGGACTTGGGCTGGGAGTTGGGGTCGAAGAGGCAGGAGTCGGGGAGGTCGGAGTACTAGTACTACCGCTCACCGTTGGACTTGGACTCGCGGGACTCGGGCTTGTTGTAGTTGGTGCAGGTGTCGGAGTGGCCGTTGGGGACGGCGAGGGCGTCGGCGTGCCACCTCCGGCCGTCAGCCCGCTGAACTGCAGCCCGCTCCTCAGGTAGTACTCGCTGCTTTGCATCGTGCAGCACGGCTTCAGCTGCTCCACGTCGGCGCGACCGGTGAGGGTCCCCAGCTTGGTCGAATCGTACAGGGCTTGTTTTCCGTTCGCCGTCCAGAAATTGGGAATCAGCCCCACGTTGCCTTTCCAGCACTCCATCGGCGCCAGCTTGTACGCCGTGTAAGTCACGGTTGCTCCGCCCAAATTTGTTCCGTCCAGGCTATTCGTCGTCATGGAGGTGTCCACCTCGGGGTGGTAGTGGTAGGCCGACACCCCCGCATGCTCGTGCCCGCCGCAGCTGTCCCGCGCCACGCCCTGGCCCTGCTGCGTGCTCCGTGTGTACCGGCCGAAAACTTCGTATCCGTCCAGGGCCCACCCGATCAGCGGAGGGTGTCCCGTCCCCACGTCGGAACCGTAGTCGCTTTCCGTGTACAGGCACTTCGCGCCGAAAAAGTCGCCGTGGTAGTGGTAGTCCTCGCCTTTGCCGCTGTGGGCGTTGCACCGGTCGACTTCGCAGCTGGTCCAGGTGAACTTTCCCCGGTTGTTATAGTTGGGGAACATGGGCACGCCGTCGATCGCGACCGCGACGGCGCCCGCCGCGGGCATCCCGGGGACGTTCGGCAGCGGGTTCGTCACCGTGTTCGCGGCGCCGGCCGCAAGCGGAGTGCTGCTCAGCGGGATCTTGAACACGTTCAACTGCGCGGCGGCCGAGCGCACGCGGCAACCCCCGTTTCCGCCCGGGGGCAGCGGCATGGCCTTCAAATACTGGTCGCCCGTACTCTGCCCCGGGTCGTAACCCAGGGGTAAGCCGCTCGCGGCGATCACCAAATACTCGTCGTTACAGTACACTGCCTGAATCGAGGAACCGGCGTGGCTGGTCTTTGCCGCGGCGAGCGCGGAGGCACACTTCGAATTGGTCGAGACGGTGCAGGTCTTGCAGGGGAGCTCGTCCCTGATGGCGGTGGACCAGGGCGGAGCTTGCGTGTTGAACGTGCAGTCGGCGTCGGTACTCACACTGCACTCGGCCGGCGAACACGATGTTAGGGCGTCACAAGAGGCGGTCGAAACAGCGGCGGATGTGCCGCCGTGTTCGAGAAGAATTCCGACCCCCAAGAAGGCGGAACAAAAGCGTGTTCTGTAGCCGATGCCGAGGAACCGGCGAGAATAGTCGATTCGAGAAAAAAACATCACTTCAGAAGACGTGATGAAAAGCTGCTAGCTGGCGCGATTACATATATCATCTAAAGCTGGCCGCGCGTACATGGGGACAATGAACTTGGGTGAAGTTCTTCATCTGTAGCACCCACGACTGGGTCAGTTCAATCTGACTAGGTAGCACCTAAATCAAATTCTTCGGCAGCACAAGTTGACGTGCGAAGGCCAGGGCCAGGTGGTAGAACGTAACAAATTCATCATCTTTTTCGTTTAGTAAGGGTAATCATCATACGACAGCGAGAGACAGGTCGGCGGCAACGCTGCAGTCGCGATAATGCGGAAAAACTGGAGGTGGGAGCCAGCATATCTCTATTTGGTTGGGTGCGAGTATTAAGATGTCGAGTAGGAGTAATGCACAGTGATTCCGATCAAGAAAAAGGAAATATTGCGTAGTCCGAACTGGAACTTATCTAACAGACACAGACACTCCTACAACCGACACTTGGAAAAACGGCGCCGGAACCCGCGTCATTGTTTATCGATCTCTCCAAATGAAATCCGAAGCGATCCCAATGCAATCCACCAGTTTACCGAAGAAATAAAAAAAAGATGCTGATCGCCTCGCCTTCCTGGGCCGGCAACTCCAACATCGTTTCTGGCTATGTTTTCCCGTGCATTTTTGATGCTCTTTTGAGTACTCGCCTTCGTCCGCGCAGCACAACAAGTCCAAAACAGGTTTGCAAGTTGGGTGTCGGTGTGCCACAGCTGCGGGAGCCTTCGCGTTTGCTGCCGTGCTGCATTTTACGTTTACCAGTCACCGTGTACGTACTAGGAGGGAGACGTGTGTCAGTGTCTGTGTGCGAGGCGTGTCGTTCTATGTGTCTTCTCATCACTATTTACTAATTGATTCCTTGCGTCGTTTCGCAAAAATGTTGGATCATGGCGTGTCAGTCGTGCTAATATTTTATGCGAAAACCCTAACCCGGCGAAGAGGTGCGGCGGACGCTTTCCTCACAATGAATGTATGAACCAAGAATTGAAGTTTCGTGTCTGCTTCGCGATGTAAGTATAAATAACAGTCTTCAATTTAAAAAACCCCGATCAGAATCACGACCTCGGCATAATTCATGCATCAAGTAGTTGATGCATGAATTACACAGAATCCCCCTTCTTCTTTATGCTGGGCTCCCGCTGTACCACTCCTGTGCTTTGCGGCCCACCAGAGTGCTAGTTTAAGGTCTTGTAAGAAGTTTCGGGCGCGCGCGTCAGCCTGAAAGCGGCCGACATCCGCGAGGCCGTATTCCTGCAGAAGGCCGTACACTTTTTCATCCCCAACAAGCGCGCTGGCGTCCGCATCTTCGTGCGCGAGCAGCGCTTGTCGGAGTCTCGCGCCCGCTTTCGCGAGGTCCTTTTGCCCCCTTCGTAAGATGGTGTCCGGCGCCGCCGGAGCTCCAGGTGCTCGCCTGGCGGATGGTTCCGGGAGGAAAAAATCCAAGACGTCACGATCGTCCAAGTGTGGCTGCGGCAAGTGCGGAGCGAACTCCAATCCTTCAGAACGCGCGTTCGTGTCGATCCCGCTCACGAAGGAGAAAGTAGAAGCGCGCCCGCGCGCGGTCGTCGGACTTGGTGCGGGCGGGGTAGTTTCGGCCAGGTCGACGGCACCGTCCAATTGGGCGGGTGGCCCGGATACGGGTTCATCATCGCCCACTAGTAGAGCTCGCAATTCCGGGTCTTCCCCAGGGGATCGCAGAAGGAAGGGCCGCGCGTTGCGACGAAGCGGGGTCGAGCCGGGAATAGAAGCTGTACTAGTGCCAGCTGTTCCAGTTCCAACACCTCCGGCGCTGTTGTGCTCACGAATTGCTCTAAGTAGTGATCCAGCCTCCATCTCCAGACGCCCCGCGTGTCTCACTAAATCAACTACCGTCGAAGCGGTTCTGCGCGCCGCTTCTTCGACTTCCTGGGCTGAAGGGAAAATATCGATGTTTCCATCTCCACTTTCATGCTCATCAATTCTTTCCAGCAGCTGGGCCTGGAGTGTTTCTGAAGATCCTTGCGATTGCAGTGTTGGCGCCTCAGCTCCTCCTCGGGACCACCTGAAGGGAGACGACGCAGCCGGGGCCCCATCTGCAGAAGCCGCACCGGTTCCGCTCCTTCCTGCGTTGCCGGTGTCTCCGAAGATCAGCGGGGCCGCGGCAGCGCTTGCTGACGGCGCCGTCGGTATCGATGCACCCGGAGCCGTAAGCGAAGCCCCTAAGAGCGCGCCGAGTCCTGCGAGCGACGGTGTCGCCGTGCGCGCGGCTGGAACTGCGGGCTCCTGTTGAGGGCTAGCGCCTCCTTGTCGCCTTTCCCCGCTGGAACTACTCGAGCCACTGCCAGTAGCTCTAGCGCCAGAGGAACCCGACGCCGACGACGTGTCTGTCAGACCCAGTATCCGGACCTGAACGCCAGCGTCGCGCGGGAACGCCGCCAACATCTCGTGCTGCGCAGGCGGGGCGGCGACTGCTTCTGCAGCAGCAGTCGCAGGAGCTGCCGGACCATCTCCACTACGGACCTCTCCTCCACTGCTACTGGCCGACGAGTAGGACACTTCTCTTCTCCCACGGTCCTCCGTGCCCCGCGTGGAGGCTTGTTGCGCCGCTGTAGTTGAAGTTGTACTCCCGTCCAAAGTAAAAAAGTTCTCGTTCAAAATAAAATCGATGTAGTCCTCGCGACTGAGCACCCTTTCTACGCCGACGTCAAGAGTTGAATCCACGGCGGCGCGAGCAGCATCATGACTCGGCCCCGTGTTGTCCGTAGAGAGCTCCGGGTAGTACTCCATCCCGGCGAAAGTCCTCTCCACGCTCCGGGTAGTGCCCTCCAAGTCGAGTAAGAACAGTCTGTGGTCTTGCCTCATGTAAGCACTCCCAACCCGAAAACCGACTCCGAAGAGCTCGCGCACACTGGAAAGCATGGAAATATCTTCACGTCTGGAGGTGCTGCTGCTGGAAGCAGGCTGGCCTCCCCGGCCACGTCTGAAGGGGTCCCCAAACAGCCACCGTCGCGGTCCGCACACACAGATTGCGTTACAGATTACGCAGGTCGAGCAAATGTTAGCGCAACTCGTCGGGAGAGGGGCGACACACGCCAGTACGTCGCAGCCGCATAAGCACATGTCAAAGCAAGCGGGGAGCACGATTCGCTGCGACACGAGCGGGTAGCGCTCGTAGAAGCGGTCGAGGCTGTCGAGCCAGCCGCAGGGATAGAAACAGCACCGCCCCCAGGCCCTGCGCGCGAAGGAAGTAGAATCGGTCGAAAAAAAGTTAAAACCGCGTCGCGCGCGTCGGCAAAACCGAGAAAAGCTGGAGCGCTGATTCCTGCTTGCGGGGGCGCGGGCCCAGTCGACGTCGGCCTGCTCCGGTGAAAGAATTGTGCTCGGCCTCGGAGTCCGATCCAGCGCCCTCTCGTCAATCATGTCAGTGTCGCGCTCGCGACCACGAACGGATAGGCCGGTAATTAACGCGGTCCGCCCCCTCCCCGGCGCCATCATGGTTGCTTGCGCGATGAAAAGGGATTCCGCGTCGCTCGATTCGCGCGCCCTCGTCGAGTCGGCCAGTAGCACCTGTACGACCCACGCGGCAGTTGCCTGGGCACCCCACGGCAGCACTCGGTCCAGCATCGTCCGTTGCCGTACGTACCTCGCGGAGGAAATAATCGCCTCGTTCGGAGATGCCGGCGTTCTGTTCTCAGGTGTCCAAGGGTCGGCGCTGGGGGCGGTAGAAGTGGTAGCCTGCTCTGACGAATTTTGATCCTGTAGAAGATCATCTATGTCTTCTGCACCTGCCCACGCCGCGCCCCGAGCAGCCAACCGGCTGCGCGGCGCATAAGATTGTGGATCGTCGTGCATAAGATTGTAGATCGTCGTGCCCGCCGGAGTGGCGTTGATAGGGATCGCGCCACCCAGCAGGCCAGTAGATAGAGAACGAGGCGCCCTGCTGGCCGGCTCTGCTCGAGCATGCCGCGATGCGGGGGTGAGACGCGCCACATGCGCGGCCCAGTCTTGCCGCTCTTTTTGCATGTGCGCCACCAATTTCTTCCACAGCAGTGGGCGGTTCTCCTTTACGAAAAGCTGTGCGGGCGCGCGGTCCTGGTCGTCCCCGTTCTGGAACTGTGCTGTCCACTCCTTCCGCGGTCCTCTGTCCTCCCCGCTTCCTACCACTTCTAAGAATGGCGTGAGAAACCGGGCATCAATTTCGTCGACTGTCGGTTTTTCTGCACTGCGAGTGAGGGGGCAAAACTTCGCCGCGATGCCAAACCGCTCCGCGATTCGGTGCGTTGGAAGCTGGTCGCCGGGCCCGCCCTGCCTGCAAACAGGACACGGACGCGGGGGACCGGCGAACTCTTCTAGGTCGCCTTCGTTCATGCTTCCGCTTTCCTGCGTCGGTAGTCGTGACACAAGCTGGCGAGCACAGCGGCTGCAGACACAGTGGCCGCACAGAAAGGACACGATCTTCTTCTTGCGAGCTGGCGTCGCTGATGGTCCGTTCTGCTGCCTTGCTGATTCTGGCGATACCGGAGCAGCGGTGGAACCTCCGCTGCTATCCTGTTCTCGCATGTGCGTCGTGCTTCCTCCTGGAACTAAAGGAACGCCGCTTGTTTGCTTTTGGTGTAGGCCCGCGCTTCTTAGCGCGCCTCGTCCTGCCTCAGCTTCTATTCCTCCGGCCGCGGGCTCAGCATCAGAAACTTCACAAGTGCTTGGCTCCGCACTCGTCTTCCGCAAAAGACCGTCGTGGGCGGCAGCCTGCCTTGTAGTCTTCGCAAGCTCGTCCAGAACCGGATCTTCCGCGGAAAGACTTTCCTCCATGCATATCGGGCATTTTTCGGACGTGCTGAGCTTGGGTCCTCCGTCGTATTCGAGGTGCTTCAAGAGTTCAAAGAGTAAGATGTCTCCCGCTGTGAATCTCCGACTTGGCTCTGTGCGGATGCGGAACTTCAAGCCTTGTTTTTTCGCAGTCGGCAGAGGGAGCTCCAGCTGACGGTAGCCCTCTTCAATCGGCTCGCGGACTGCACCTGCAGCAGGCATGTGATATTTCGCGTCTACTTGATCTCCGGCGTCGTGGTCGCTGTGTTGATCACGCGTCGACGGGCTCTCCCTCGCCCTCTCTCGCCGAGGTACTAGACTGTCGATGGTCATTTGTGCAGGAGGGAGAATCGGTTCCGATTCGGGTGCCTCGACCGCCAGCAGCGGTGTGTGTAGTGAAGATGATCCGGCGGCGTCGATTTCGCCAGGATCGGGCAGTGTGTTCGGAAGGCCAATCCAGGGAACGTTTGCGGTACGCATCGAGCGACGGCCGCGGGGCAGCATCCCTTGAGAGAAGCAAATGCGAAGCGCCAGCAGGCACCGAATAATTTTGGGTGCAACCACCACCATCTTGAGCCTCGACGTCTCGACGAAGTAAGACAGAAGCGGGGCGTGGACACGATTTTGCAGCCTAGCCTATGGGGTCCGAAGAAGTGGCATTCTCTTTCTTCCGCAACAATAGGCTCTGGAGACTTTAGTGGGGGAAATGCGCTGCTTACAACTGAAGCGTACGTGGAGACGTCGTCGTGCGCGTGGATCCCTGTTTGCACGAGGGATCAATCTCGAATCGAAGACCGTGACGAATGAGCCAGATGATCATACATTTCCGATGACAAACGCGAAGAAGAACCCCCCTGTGGTGCTGTCTTTTCTTCAATTTCTGCTTACTTACGCGATCCTCAAATCGATGAAAAAATCTACGCCGAGTGATGTAGGAAGCATCATATCGACGGACCCAGAAGCAGAAGTCGCGCGTTTGTCATCAATTGTCGCTGCTTCCATGTTCGTCTTTCGCTGGATAGACCTCAAATTTCGCGGAAACTGCAACTGGTGACCTCAATTATCGCGTGCATTTTTTCCGACAGAGCTCGGTGGCAGTGGTAGCTCAAGTGCAATACTTCCCGTCCAGTCAGGTCCTGATGAGAAAATTTCAGAAAATCGCTTCTGAATTTCAAGCGCTGACGAATTCTCAAAATCTAGGTAAAACTGGCCTTGCAGTTTTTGCTTTACGCGAGTCGTTGAAAAGTACGGCGCTGCGAATGGCGGGTACACCAGAATTCGCCTCACTCCTTTCTTCGTGCATATGTGGCTGTTACAAGACGGCTGCTCCATGAGGAATTTTCTTGGAAATACAAAAATACCGCGAATCTCGGTCTCGAGGCCGCTGTTCTTCGGGATGATAGCTACAAAAAAATCTATGCTGGTGTTCCACGCAAAGCGACCGGCGCGCACCACACCCTCATCAACAGCCACTTCTGGCAGAGAAGTCACACTGTCATCGTTTTCGTCCGAGGGCCGCTCCCGATCGACCACAGGAAATTGGCAGGAGTCGCAATTCAAGTAGTACCCAACGCCGTCAATCCGTCCGTGTGCTAGTTTATGAAGGCACCGCTTTCCCGCCACGACCAGGTTACCGCCGAGATGAGAATGCTCATAAAAAACTCCAAGCGGTTCATATATTCGCGTCGCAAGCTGACGTACAGCAACATGATGCACTTTATCAGTCATAGAAGCTGATAAGCGCTCAATCCAATCCCATCGTGTTCGCATTGGGAAGCTATCGAGCCACTCCTCCAGATTGTCAGCCCCGTTCAAGTCCGGAAGATTAGTACGAATGCGCACGATTCGGCGGTAATTTCTTACGCGTACATCAAGCTCCGCTGAGCGCGTTAGGCGCAGCTTCTTCTCCTCCGCAGAAAAAAGCGCAACACCAACATCGGGGTCGTTACTCAAGTACTGAAATTTGTACTTGCATGTCTCGCCTTCATCAGGTCTGACGGGAGTCCGTAACTGTATCGCGATCCATTGTGGATTCGAGTCGCCGCCGCCGTCTCCTATCGTGCCGTCAGTCCGTGTTTTTCTTTTTGTTTTCTCCCTGATGCTGTCCTGCGCTGGCAGTGTCGGTGACGCTGGTGCGCTGCCATCTCCTCGCTCAGACAGTTTCCTGCGTTGTTGCCCTTGCTGCTGGTTAGACGCGCGCTCGGCAACATCCGCGTCAACCGCAAGACGCCGCACAAGAAGAGATGCTTGGCTTCGACCTGGTAGTCGAACCACGTCGAGGCCACCTCCTCTCATCTTGCGAATTTGAGAAACGAACTGCTCGTAGTTCGCTTCTGCTTTTTGGAGAGTTGATGCGCGCACTGCACGTGCTCGCAGAACGCTCTCTGCATTTTTAGTACCGCGACGGCGCACGTTTTTCGCATACTCTGCTGCGTATCCGAGAAAATGAGGATAGGAGACCCATCCTTGATTCTTGTACTGAGTGTGCGGACTCGCTGGAAAGAGCTTCGGTCGCGAAGAAGACGCGCTCCACTGTTTGAACGCAGCGGCACTTCGAAGACAAATTCCTTTCTGCGCGAGATACGCAAGGGCCTCGTCGTGCGACCAAAAGGCGACTCTTCGTGTGAGTCCTTGATGACCACGCATTGTCCTCTTTACAACACTTGGAAGGACTATCCTCGCAGCAATTCTTTTTTCTTTTTTCGTAGCTATAGCTATACTTGATAGTGGGAACAACTCGGGAGAAGTTCCGCGGCGCTGTGGCTGCAGCTCTCATAGGCACTCTTCAGGGTTTATACGCCACTCCCACTCGTCGTCGTCAGAGCCTTGACCTAGCTAATGAATGACATACACTCTTTCTCTAAGAGAAATGACAGATGACTTCAAATTTGCCGCACTGAAGTGATGCTGAAAATGTCGCTGCCCCTCACATCGAACAAGCGGGGGCAACGGAAACGGAATCTCCTTTCTCAAGTTTATCTATCATATCAAGTTGAAGTTCATGGTTCAAGGCCCCGTGTTCATACTATTGATTTTTTGATTTTTTAATCACATGATTTTCTTTTTCAACGGATTCCGTTGTCTACCATGCTCAACGCTTCGTGCAGCTGCTGCTTGACATCGTCGTACAGCATGTCATCGTTTTCCAGAATTGGTATCAGCATTCCCATCACGTCGAAGCAGCATTTGCCTTCTCCACTCGAGGCGTTCGCGTTCTGCGCGCAAAGCAAGGACTCCACCTGCACCCGGACCGACGAGAACAGGTACGAAATGCAGTTTCGGTCGGCCATTTCCGCCGCAGCGTCCCGATTGACTTGCGCCTGCTGGTCACCAGACCGAAAATTGGGATTGTCCCTGCCCCCACCTCCGCCTGCGCCCTCGACTTGCATGTAGTTGTGTCGCGCGGTGGTTTCCGTCCACCGCACGTGGTTCGAAGATTTGTTGTCCCCTGAACCGCCTGCTCCGGAACTTGTCGTGCCAAAGAACACGCCCACGCTGCTGTCGTTGTGCTCGTCGGAGATTCGCGGCGCGTTCAGATTCACGGTCCCGCCCAGCAGGCCGCCCGGCGAAGAAGCGCCACCACCAAACAGGGTCTGTTCGTAGTTCGGATTCGCGGTTCTGAAGGCCGCACTGTCTCCTGGCCCCGGTGTTGACGCCAGCAGGAAGCTCCGAAGCAGCACCTCCAGGAATTGCTCCGTCAACATCGTTGTGACCGACGCCAGCAGCTTCTGTGGTAGCACCGCCGCGAAGGACGAAAGTGCAGTTCTCAAGTGCTGTAAACTCCCGCTCAGGATGGCCTCTGCCGCCGCGTAGTGCGCGTCCTCCGAAACCGCAACCAAAAACGTTTTCAGCGCCGCGCACTTGTCCGCCAGCGTTTTGCGTAGGTGTTTCAACAGCGCTACGAGGTGCGCCTGCCCCAACCGCCGCAAGGAAGGCAGCACGTCGACGAGCCAGGCTATCGGTCGGTTCGACCCGTACTCGAACGGCAGAATCGTGAGCTGGAAGGCAAAATACGTGCAGTCGTTGTAGAAAATCCCGCACGAAAACGGGTCCTCGGTGAGTTTCCCCCGGTGCACGTGCGGTCGCACTAGCAGGAACAGCGTGACCAGCTGCCGGGTGAGCATCTGCTGGTCCTTGGTCTGGCTCGGGTCGCGGATGCCGAGCAGCACCGAGTTGCGGACCTCGTCGACAAGTTTTACCGTGGACATGCTCACCGAGCAGGAGTTGAACAGATACTGGCAGAGGTCTTTGTCGATGCCGGCCATCATCGGGCTGGCGTCCACGGCGGCCACCTGCTTCGTGGTCATGTCCTGCGACACCATCCAGTTCCGCGCGTCCTCCAGGATTTTCGCGCGCGCCTGCACGCCGGTCTTCCGCTCCGCCGCGACCGTGCCCAGCGAGTGGTCGTGCTTAGAAATAAACTGGAGCTCGACCGCCTTCTTCTGGAAGTTCAGAAGCAGCTGCGGGTCGGACGACGGGTGCAGTCCGTGCTCCAAGGCGCGCGCCGAACTCAAATCCGACAGCGAGAAGTCCCGCAAGAAGTCGACGATCAGCGGCCACACGTACCGCCCGAGCGAGTCGAGCGCGTCCCGGTGCGCGACGAAATCCCGCAGGTACCCGATCATGCTTCCGAGCACGCCGAGAAGAAACTCCAAACCAGCCTCAGACGCGTCCAGCGGCTCGTTCTCGTCGACGAAAGACCACACCGTGACCTCGTCGTGCGGGTTGAATATTCGCGCGGAGAGCTTCTTTCCTCGTGCGTCCCCAAACAGCGGGGCCAGCACGTGCTTGTGAATCTTCTCGCAGAGCCAGCGCGTCTTGGCGTCGAGCAAGTCCATGGTTTTCAGACCCTCCCACACCTTCTGGTTCTTGTCCGACTTGTTGATGCAAATGGTATTGGGGAGGAAGCTGAAGATGTGGTGGAAGTTTCGCTCCATGCGGGAGGAAAAGAGGACGCCACGCTGCCGAAACTGCACCTCCAGCTGCGGAACCACGTGCCGCAGAATGGCAGCGGCTGTTGAAAATGATTGAGTCGCTATCACATCTGTCTGTCTTTTGAGACCGCCTTTGTTCTTTCACAGATCGAAACAAGAGCAAGTACGAAGGTGGTACGTCTCTCGCAGCTGACATGCTGGGCCATGATTGCCTTCGCTTTCTTGTAGTGGTCTGCACATTTTTCGTACTTTCGCTCGCCGAGGCAGGCATCAAACTCGCAAAACACCACCTGCAGCTGCACGACCGCCTGGATTGCAGTCAGATCCTCCCGCGCCCCGCGTTCGCTCTCGTGCAGCGAATCGATGCGAAAAGCGATTTCCTGCTCCAGATCGGTCAAATCCTCCTGGGTGCAACAGAAGTCAATGCTCGACTGATCGCACGCGGCGTAGACGCGAGCGGTGAGGTCCGACTCCATCGTGGGTTTTTTAGTCCGCTCGTTGAAGACTTCAAGTGTCAGGGTGGGTCGCGAAGGTGAGCCATGGGTTTGGGTACTCCGGATTTTTGTTCAACAGGAGTTGCGCCGGCTGCGGAAGATCAAGAAGATTTGAAACCGTCTGGGTCACGGTCAGTACAACTAGAAGTTGATCTTAAAAACTTAATCTAAGAGTAAAGACGTAAAGAAAAAAAGGAAGAAACCGCACGTCAAGCAAAGCAAACTTTCACGATAGATTGATGCGCACGAACCACAGTCAATGATGCGGCAGATCATTTTTGTTTGCGAGAGAAGGAGAACCGAAGCCAAAGGGAAGATTCTAGCCGAAAAAATGACTCACGACCTGAATAGTGTGAAGCACATGTAAACCCGTAGCACCCGCACCATTTGACTTGCGAGCATATTCAACTGCGTCCCTCCTAGACCGGTTTTGCTTCTCTCTCGATCGATTATCGCGCTTCGGAGTAACACCCGACGATAGTTTCAGAATGGCGGCCACGTAGGGCACGTGCTCGAGCAGCTCATCCGATGGCGATATCAACGAGCTGTGCAGCTCCAGCGCCTGCGCTTCGTTTCTACTATCTCCGAATGAAAGTGTAACTGAAACAAGTTTTTGCGATTGCGTGCGTTGCAAGAACATAAGTCAGCTTTACACTTATCTCCTTTAGGTGACGTGCACCCCTTTTCCGCCCCCGCTTTTGTGGTACTCTTCTATCGCTAAGGTGTGAAGCAGTTGCCGCTGTTCCATGACCTGCTTGAGCTTCTCGTAGTGTCCCTTGGTTCGCCGGCCAAACGGCGGTGGCGGCTGCGGAATGAGCCCGCTCAGCGCCAACACGTCGCGCACCGCGCCCGTCATCTCCGCACCAACGCCGAGCCAGAACTTGATGCGTGAGAACCGTAAGCGAATCTCCTTGACGTTCGTCACGACCTTGGGCGCGTAGCTGCCGAGGACCTCGATGTGTTTCCCGTCGCGCGGATCTCGTTGATTACAGGCCACCAGTTTGAAGAAGGGCTGCGAGGGTTTTCCGGCCTGCTGGAACCGGAGGATGGGCGGGCCGCGCTCCTTGCTGTAATACGGCAGAAACATGCGTCGGACAAACGAAACGCGCGAGGGAGCAAACATCGTTGGACGATGAGAAAGGTTTTTCGGTTTAAGAAAAATATAGAGCTCAGTAACAGTGGAAACAACTACAGGAAGCGATCGTATCGTCACGTACTCGCTCTGACGCAAATCACGGATCGAAATCGAATGTCGACGATGGATGCCTTAAGTTGAAAAAGCCACCGTCACGATCGTCTGAGCCTGAAGCTGAACCAAATACTGCTCCGGAACAGGCCAAGTCAAGAAAGTGTTCGAAGATGTGCACATCTTTACTTTTTCTTTAGTTTACCTTTACTCACAACAATTACAATGCATCTTCGGACTTGTAGTTCGTCGTGCGATGTCGCTTCTGGCGCTGGGCTCCTGTTCATGAATCTGACAGCCACATGATCATGTACAGCCTCATTTTTTCCCCGCCCCAGCCTGGTCATCCTCGCCTCCTACCGCCATGAAATTTCCCCCGCACACTTCCATCAGCCATGGCGGTTCCACTGCCATCACGGTTCGCATGTACGTTTTCGTCGTCGTGACCAGTTCCGTAAACAAAACCACTTCTGGCATCGGCTTCGCCTGAAACAGCACCGACGTGGGGTGGACGCGCGCGTGCTGGCGCTCCGACGCCGTGCAGTATTCGCCGGTCGTCCGCGACACCAGCATTGCCGTGTTCGTAAAGTTCGCCTTCAGGAAGCATTTGCGCACGGAGTCCAGTTCCGACCCGCAGGAGCAGATGTGCGGCACGCTCAGGCTCGTCTGCATCAGCTCCTTCAGCTGGATCCGCACCTTTTCCGCCCGTTGCAGCGCGAACCAGTTGAGGCCGTAGTTGTGGCAGAAGTCCTTGCCGGCGTGGAAATTCGGCTGCTTCTTCCACTTCCGATAAATTTGCAGCAGGGAGAGCTGATCCGCGAGCGGGTGGAGCAGCGTGTCGCGCATTTCCTTCTTTCGCTTGTCGTCGTTCACGTTCAGGAAGAACACGGCGTCAATGCTCATCATCGCCACGATGGTCAGGATCTCGGCCGTGCACTCAAACTCCACGCTGGTCAGAAGCACGAGCCCGAACAGCGGGTGCAGTGGGAGACGAGCGAGTTTTCGGCCCAAATCGGTCAACTCGAGCCTCTTGTCGAGCGCTTGGATTCGCTTCAGGAAGAAGCACGCCTTGATCATGTGCTGCTTGGGCGGGACGTCCAAGAACGGGAACCGATCGACCCTCTCCACGTGGAGGGACTTCAAGAGCAAGTACAGCTGCGAGAACTCGGTGCGAAGAATCTCGGGTGGGGTTTGCCTCGCGAAGTTTTTGAAGCAGGACTCTGGGTAGATGCGGTAACACTCGCCGGGTGCCTCACGACCGGCGCGGCCGGTGCGCTGCTCGGCCTGCGCCTTGCTGGTTTCGACGATCTTGAGGCACTCCACGCCGGTGGTGGGGTGCGCGATCTTCAGCTTCACATACCCGGAATCAACGACGTAGCGGATGCCAGGGATGGTAATAGAGGTCTCCGCGATGTTCGTCGCGAGGACCACTTTTCGCGAGTTGGGTGGCGCCGGGGTAAAGACGCTCATCTGCTGATCGAAGGGAAGCGCAGCATACAGTGGACAAATCAGAAGATCGTCGTCGAGCATCTGCTTGCTGGATGTTCGTGCGGGCCCTTCATCCTCTTCCCCCTCGTCTTCATGCGATTTTCCGTTTGCATCATCCACCTCCACGTTTTTCAGTTCAGTTCCGACCTTGTTCGTCTCGGGCCCTTCCTTGAGGTCATTGCTGGAATCTTTCGCTGCCCCGCGCTGCTTGTTGCGTTTTTCCGCCTCCTTCCGCAGCCGTCCGTCAATCGTTTCGTCCGCTCCGCACCCACCGTCGCCGTCGCTTCGCCGTCTCTCTTCCAGCAAATGGCACAAACTCTCGATTGACTCCTGCCCCGGCAGGAAGCACAGAATGTCGCCGCCGGACGGCTTGTTTCGATGCAGCTGCAAAATCGCTGTCGCACAGGCCAATAGGTAGTCATCCACAGGCGTCGGCGTGTAGTAGATTTTCACAGGGTGCTGTCGTCCGTCGATCTTGAGAACGTTCGTCTCGAACTCATCGCCGAAAAACCTCGTAAAAGTCCCGGTCTCGAGCGTCGCGGACATCACGATCACCTTCAGTTTCTTGATCTTCTGCAGGAGCTGCGGATCGGGGGATTTCTGGCAGGAACCTTCGTTTGCAACTTCACGCTCGCCGACTTCAGCCGCGGCGGCAAGTTGATGCGCCGCGACCCGTTCCGCCCCGTCTTTTCTCCTCCGCATTGCCTCCTTCACGAGCCCCATCAAGACGTCCGTCTGTACGCTGCGCTCGTGCGCTTCATCAAGCAAAATGCAGCTGTACTGCGAGAAGTCCCGGTCGTGCACCGCCTCCCGCACCGCCATTCCGTCGGTGAGAAACAAGACCTTGTTCTCGGGCCCCGAGCAGTCCTGAAAGCGCACGCGGTAGCCGACCTTTCCGTTTTCGCCCAGCTCGGTCTGCATCTCGCTCGCCACGCGCGCTGCGACGCTGGTAGCGGCGACGCGCCGCGGCTGCGTACAGAGAATCTTCTTCTCGACGCACTGCGCAAGGAACTGCGGCACCTGCGTCGTTTTCCCGGATCCCGTAGCAGACTGTAGTACAAGCACGTCGGAGCGGTGATACGCGTCAAGAATCTGCTGCCGGTGCCGAACAACAGGAAGGACGTGCTGCTCATGATCCTTTGGCTTTGGCTTTCCACTTTTTACGTTATCCTCATTCTTGCCATTATCCGCTGAAACGGTTCTGGACGTCGCGTCCTTGCTCTTCTCAACAGCATCAGCTTCCGACTCAGCAGTCTCGACACCTCTCCTTCTTTTCTTCTTCGGCTTTGTAGGGGCCGTCACAGACGATACGTGCTCGACTACCTCACCAACGTCAGAGTCGCTGTCAGGATCCTTGGTTGAACGCGATGTTGCCGTGGGCACCTTTGCTTTGCGGCCCGCTGCAGCTCGCAATGCTGGAGCGGGGTCGACGCTCGTCACACTTGGTGGTTGCCTGACGCGACTACGCTTCGTCATGTTGAGTTTGAGACGCGACCACACCGAGAATATTTTTTAAGTACTCGGACTTACACTTACGCAGAGGTTGCGCTCTGGCTCTACCTATTCATTGTCGTTGAAAAGAAAGACTACGAAAGTAGATGCGCTCCGTTTTCTTTTTCGAGGCGGGCCTGTGGTAGATGCGATAAGGTTGTTTCGTAATAAATGCGCGCTTGTTCTTATACCAGGAGCACAACTACCTAAAACTACACATCTGGCATCCTGAGCTTGACCTTGAGCATGAGCCGGGCTGGGAGCCCTTTGAAAAAATATAAGCAATTCGTGGCTGTATCATTCACACGACGAAACGGAACCAATGACCGACATCTTCACGGATCAGCAGTGGAAAAAGTGCGGATCTTGAATCAAGGATCATCGGTTTTGGGGATCTTCTTGTGCTTGTGCTCATCCTCATGCTCAACAACAACATTCAACTTCCTCATTGAGTTTTGTTTTTGGAACAGCTGCATGCGCCTGATTCTTCTTGATTATTTTGGTTCTGGTCCTCTACGTACTGTTGCACTTGCAACTCCTTGCAATGCTGTTTTCAATGCCAGCGACTCTTGTTTCGAGTGTGCCTCTCACTCTTCTTCCACAATCGCGTGGGCCACACGCGGACGCGGCCTGACCGACAGGAGAGTCCGTCGAGGGATTTCTTATCTCGGTCAGGCTTTGTCTTTTTCAGGCTTCTCACGAGGGGTACTCGCTTTCAGATTCAGGTGTAATTATGCAACAGTGTACATAAAGGTGTAATTTGCATCGCTACTGATGAAGTTCCGCTGGGCCGGCGGAATGATCACAAATTGTTGATGTTTTCGGACCCATCTAAAACTCTCCCTGCGCCTTGATGACCTTGGTAAGTCGTGCATGTTCTACTCAGTTGCAGTTCATCTTCTCGTCGTGGATATACCACCTCCGGATTTGAACTTGACATGTTTTTACCACTCTAATGTTCCCCTAAAAGGCCTTTATAGTGCCCTTCACTACAAGTACAAATGCAGTTTTTTTTTAGCTTCCGTAGCCAGATACGCGCATGGCGGCCAGCACTGACGGTTTTTCCACGTTCATCTGCCGTTTCGAGGAAGCTCGTGTTCGCAGCCCCATGTCTCGATACGCGCACTGCCCTTCATGGATCGCCAAATCACACGCCATTGGTGTCGCCCTGCAACCCCGGTGGAAGTACTTGCAGCACACCGGCCGCAAGTCACATACGCATTTCTGGTGCAGCAGAGCGCTTTTTTTATCGGGAAACAGCCTGGCACAGAACTTACACGCGTACATCAAATGGTCTTGGCCAGCGGAGGACATATAGGGATCGCGGCCCTGTAGCGCAGCTATGGCGTCAGCTTTCATGCTCATCTCATCGCGGCTGGCGTCCTTTCGGTCGTAGTTCCCGACGGAGAGACGGGAAACGGCTGACCCCAGCGGGCTTCTTCCAGCGGCGGCGCCGGCACGGGGCGAAGCAGGCGCCGGAAAATGCTGGTGCTGATTCTGGTAATGGTTATCACACATGGTGAGGTCGAAGGCCTTGCTTTCGATCGCTGTCTCCACCTGTGCGCGCAGCTCTTTCGCATTCTGCGCCCGGTGCAGAAAATGGCACCGATTCAAATGCGCCGGAAGCGCGTCCTCTGAGAAGTACCGCCCACAGCCCGGACAATCGGTCCACGTGGCGATCTGACCTTGACCCTCCGCGGTCTCCGGCATGTTGTAACTCGCTGCACACTGAATCTTTTTATTGTACCAAGGCGAAGGCAGCGCAACATTGCGTGAAATACTGTTTTCGATATAGTACGACCCGGGCCCAGGAAGGCTTCGGCGGAACCTCCCGAGACGGTCAGGGATGCGCGGACCCGTAATGCATATGCTGTACCGGGGGGCCTGTTTCAGCTGCTTGTACGGAGAAGCATAAGCGCCCGGGCCGGGGGTTCCGTGCAGCATCTGCCGGCGAGCGATAAACACGGCAAAAGTGGGGCGGCCGTGCTTCGCCGGCGCCTTTTTTACTTTCTGCAGCGGCTCGCTGATGATAATGTTATTGCTTCCACTTGTGGTTGCATCCTCTGGCGGTGCTGGCGCAGTGGCAGTGACTGCTTCCCTCGGCAGCCGCAAGAGGTGCTGCTCGAGCATTTCTATGCCTTTGAGAGCTTCTTCCGAAATCTCGCTGGGGTTGCTCGCCGACGCCGGCATCGCGCCGTCCTCTCCCGCGCCTGCTGATGCTTGCGTGCGCGTGCCGTCTCGGTGGCGCGTCGCATGTGACGACCCCAACGCGTGGACCACCTCCCGGAGGGTCTCCGCGGAATCTACACCCTTCTTCAACTCTCGCACCGCTTTTTGCAGTTGCCACCGGAGCCGTTGCGTTTGTGGATTGGGTTTGGCCCGCGTGCGTTTTCGCACATCTCGAGGAGGCGCGTCAGCGGGGGCCGCTCGGGCCGCGTTCTTGTCCCTCTTTGCGAGTGGCAAGGCTTTAAACCATGCGTCGAACTGGGCCTGGTCCAGATCGTCCTTGTAAAATTCGTAGAATTCCAACCGTGTGTACGCCACCCCGTCTTCGTCGGCAGGATCCACGCGCTTCTCCTCCTCCACGATTGGCAGGCCGCGGTACCAATGCGAGAATTCCTCCTCGCTCTCGTCGGCATACTCCTCACGGAATTCGGCACGTGTGTACACCCCGTTTTCCGGATCGTCCGGGTCTCGCCGCCGCTCCTCGGCAAGCTCCAGCCCGTCACTGTCGTCTCCGTCTGCCTCGTTCGCG
>RXOD01004093.1:0-29098 GCA_005223375.1 Amoebophrya sp. AT5.2
CGATAGCGACACTAAAAAAGTAAAACTTCAACTTGGTCTTGGTGAAGATGGTAGAAACGCGTCACAACCAGAGACGGATCTTCATCTTCTTCGACTGACAAACCATCATCGACAGAAAGCAAGGCAACGGCGCAAAGAAACAATGCAGAAACGTGGTTGCGCAAGAGCAACATTCTACTTCTTTTTCTTTAAGTTTCAACAAGCACCTCCTGATCGCATTTCCGTCCACATGTCGGGCAGCAAGCTTCGCAGCCAATGGCCCGCTTTCGAGTGGTTTCCTTGAGCGACTCTAGCTCCCACGAAAACCTGTGCTCCGGGATTTCGACGCTCTCTGCCGTCGCCTGCAGCGAATCGCGAACCTCCTCCAGAAAGAGTTGGAACTTCGGTATCGCGGACACCGTCAGGTCAGCAGGAATCAAGGCTGTTGATGCGCCAAGAACGGGCAATCCTGCATCGCGAATCGCCTCGGACACATCGTTCTTCGTGATCGCCTCGGCTAAGCTACCGGGAGCCGTGTCCTCCATGGCGACATCGCCCTCCGAGTCGCAAACCTTGACTCGGAAGGTTGTTCCCTGATCGTCAGTCCAGGACCAGCACCCGTGTTTAAGTTCGCCGCTTTCCGTGTCGCACAGAAACTTGAAAAACTCGGCCTGCGCCATCGCGCACCGCTGGCTGTCTCGTTCGTATATCGCCGTATCACCCACCACCTCAACAGCCTCGTCAACATGCTCACCCAGCGGCGTACAGAAGCGGCGCTGAAGGAAGTCCAGAATTCCCCTCACGTGAGACAGAACTCCCGTAAGACTTTTCGTTACGTTGGATTTGCAGGCCCGCACTAGTCGTGCTTTCAACTTGCCAACTTCCGTGTCCCACTTCGTCTCGAATTCGTCCCCTACCGCGGCGCCCTGCTGAGTCACGTAAAAAACCTGTTAATTTTATTACGTCAGGTCCTGTTTCGTGGTAGATCGTCATGGGCAGCATCACAGGGGCGGCGGTAAAGTAATGCGAAAAAGAGCGCGGATTCGACGGTCATGCGATTGCGAAAAAGACTCGGAACCTCCCTATGTTTGTGGAGAAGAGCGAGGAGGCGGGCGAAAGGGCACGCAAGAATAAATACGTCCGCATCTTGTTGATGAATGCACCGCGCCCAACAGATGACAGTATCTCTAGCTGGTGCTGGAGCCGCTCACGTGCCCGGATCCAACGAGTGCACGGGCGGAACGACGTCGCGCATCTAGGCTCTAGCTCTAGGTCTAGCTCTAGGGGATGTGTAGCGAGAAGAAAACAAAAATATTTTTTCTGCAGTATGATATATGAAGATTGTTGAATCGTATTACCACTTTCTCGTGATCAGCGTCTGGGCAAAAGAGAAGTTCGTGGTCAAGACGCTCCTGAATAGCCGTCGCTGTGAAGTCGCCATTCAAAAGCGGAGTTATTTCCTGCAAGGCCTGGTTGGAGACGCTCTGGATTTCCTTGTTCTCGACATGGGTAATCACGTCTAGCACAAAACGCGATGCAGCTGCCTTCGTTTTCCCAACAGGATCCGCTCCAACGACTGTCTGCAGGTGTGCTCTCCAGTCTTCCTTGCTTTCCTGGAATTCCACAATCGGCTTTCGCAATGCCGACTCAGACCGTGATGTCATGACTCGGCAGGCATGCAACATGGCAAACCAGTGAAAAATTGCGCGTCCGTTCATGTCCAGCGAGACCCCGAAGAAACCCAGGCTCTTGTTGATGTGCCTGTCGAGGTACTGGGTGACGCTCTCGTGCAAGTCTTTCACGAATTCCGAATTACCAAAACCGGCAGAGCGGTCACCAAGCCTTTGGTCGAGAACCGTCGTGCGCAGCTGGAAAAGAGCAGTTATCCAAGCTGGCTCGGCGACGTGCTTGAAGAATTGCATCATGCCGTCGATGCGTACTTGTTCTGGAGACGTTTGGAGGTCCCGTAAGACGTCGTGCTGCGAGCCCTTCTTCGGACGAAACTTTATGATTATGTGTGATCCAGGGACGCTCGGCGGACTTTGGAACCCCCAAGCGGTTGGCTCCAGTATGGAAATTACAACTTCTTCCGGAATGTTGCGTTGCTGAAGCAAGGCGTTCCCATCCAACAAGTCGCGAAACTGGACACCCAACTGGAGCACAGTTTCGTCGTTGTCCAAGGGCATCCGCGGTGACGCGCTGTTCATCTTCGGCCGTTTCTGGAAGACCTTATATGCGCTGAGGATTTTCCACAAAACGTCCCACCGTGTTTCCCCACCAATCAGGCCGAAAGGAAACGCTATGCTGCTTTTCTCAAGCGTTTCGACGACTCTCCTTTGGAAGCGGTCACAAAATTTGAGCCCAATTGCCTCCAGAGTCCCACAGAGCACGCTAAATTCTCGACAGCGAGTTTCTGCCGGAGACAGTTCGGAAATGTGTTGCAGCTCGTCCGCGAACCTTTTCCAGTCGATCGCACTTTGCGGACTCACGAAGAAAGTCGGCGGTTCGTGGGTGACGTCGAAGTAATCGAAAACGTTTAGAAACGGCTTACTTCTCTGCATCTCCGCATACAGCTTGTTGATCGCGTGGATGCCGCACCGTTCAACTCTGCTGAGGGTCGTTGGTGCCTTCTGTACAAAATCTTTATTGAGCTGCTGCCGCGAGATCAACTCCAAACCGACAAGCCCCTCAGTCGAAGCGCTAGCACCAGAGACAGACTCCCCTTTGCTCTGGCTTTTCTTGATCAGCTCCAGTTCGACGTCTCGACTTCCGCCAATATTCTCTGGCAGACTCTCGCAAGCCAGGTACGTGGACTTCAGGCTTTCCCAGTGCGCGCCCTCTCCGTCACCCTGACGACCCGTTTCCATGTCGGAGATGATTTCTTCCCAGACGGCGTTGAACTGACGCGTGACTTCTTTCTCCTGATCCGCCGCCTCCATTTTCGCAAGATTCGCGTTTGTTGTAAGTTCACGCTCGAGGGCAATCAGTTTTGCGTGGCCGCGAAGCCTGCTGAGCTCAATCTGCTTCCTGTTGACCTCAACGACTGCCTGCTGCACGTACTCATTTTTCTCGGCCGCGCACTTGGTGCGGAGAAACTCGAAGCACTGCTTGAGGTTACCCCTGTCAAACTTTCGCTGCCGGCTGATGACGTCGAATTCCTGTTGGATCCGCTCCATAATGCCATTGAAATACTTGTGCAACTCTATCTCGATACGCTGCTTGAGCTGCTCAATGTCGTCCGCGCGGATAAGACGCTGGCTCACGATTCCTTGCAGCATTCTGTCGAGGATGCTTCGCTTCGCTTCCATGTGCGCCCCTTGAGCTGCCGCTGACGTCAGGTGCTCCGCCTCTTTTCGCTGGGCGAGGCGCTGCAGCTCCTTGTTTTCCTTGAGCAGTTTCACGTTCGCAAACCGGTACAAATCAGGAAACGCCGTGATGGTCTTCCAGTTTTCGGATGCCATGCGAATCCAGTTCTCGAGATCGCATTCGTGCGCCCGGGTCTCCGACTGTTCGCCAAGAAGTTTTGAATCCCGTGCCTGCTTTGACGCCAGCTCCAGAATTTCACGCGCAAACTCGGCCACCTCCACCGCAAATTTTGTGGACGGCTTTTCCTGATTCCAATCGACCATCTGACCGCGCTGCGCATCGGCGGGCACGGTGTCTGTGTTCATTGCCAGCGGAAGGACCTTGATGCGCTCGCTTGGAAACCGCATCGCGCGCGCCGCGTCAGCTGCCTCCGGCTTCGCTGCAATAACACCGTCGGAGATATCCTTGACTTGGTCCATGTACATCGATTTATCCTTCGTGTCTCCGGAGTTTTGGTTGAAGACCATGAAATTCGTTGGCGTCGCCATCCGCGCCTTCTGCAGCTGGTCCAAGGAGAACAAACAAATTTCGAGCAGGTCCTTCATGTGGGCATTCATGTCTTTGGCCACATTGATGATGACGAAGTGGCTGACGGCGAGGCAAAAGAGTGTGATTTTGCGGTCGAATTCGTGGTCGAGCTTCTCCGGGCTTTGCAAGCCTTCGGTGTCCAGTATCAGCAGATAGTCGAAGTGCGCGTGCTTGATTTCTACCAGGCTGCCGTAAACTCCCTTAGTGCAGCGTCCTTTCGAAGTGTTAAACTTGCACCCGAACAGGTAGTTTAGCAGCGTGCTCTTTCCGGACGACTGGGGACCCAAGACTGAGATGACCATGACCCGCTTTCCCGGCACCCCTCCCACTGCACCGGCTGAATCCATCGGCACGGCCTCTGTCTGTCCCTGCAAGGTGATCGCGCGAAAAGCGTCCTGCAGTGTGCGCTCCGGAATTGCCAGCGTGTCGCCATCGATCAGCTCGAACGGCTCGCCAGCACGTATAAACTGGCACAATTTTGAGACCGGGTAGCCTGCGCGAACTGCGTTGCCACCAATTTTGTACTCGTGAAACGCAACCAATTCGCGCCATAAAAGCTCCGGCGAAATCCGCTGCTTCTCGATGGCTTCGCAAACCTTGCGCAAGTCGTCCGCGAGCTCATCTTTCTTGGCGCTCATATCTTCATCGCCTTGCCCCTCGTCGGCAACTCCCCCCCTCACGTAAATCTGCGTCAATTCATCGTTCAGTTCGCGCCGGCTCCGGATCAATGGCTTGACGTTCGACTCGCAAAACAGCTTCATGCGCTCCGCGAGGATAGACATCAGGAATAGGCTCTCGTTCGAATCCAAGATGTCGATAAAACATTCCAACAGAGCGGTCGGCTTGGTCGACTCCAGTGCCCACTGCAAGGCGTGCTCGTTTTTCTTTATGCGTTCCACTTCGTCCCCCTTGGCGTCAGGATTCAGCAACTCCTGCCGATTTTTGCGGCGCTGAAAGAGCATCTCCCGCGTCGCCAACCCCCGAGTGTCATAGAAATTTGTGCGGTGTGCCTTTACTTGCTTGAAAAGCTTCTGCACCAGCCTCAGGTCTGCCTTGTGAAAAGTGTGACTGCGTGTCAGCGGGCGCACGGTGCTCAAGAACTTCTCTCGATTCAGGATGCCAAATTCTTTGCGAAAAGCAGAAGAAGCTTCGTGATGGCCGTTTTGTACGCCCGCATTGCCGCTTTCGTCGGCCCCGGCACAACCGAGTAACCCACAAAGAATTAAGGGTTGGAGCTCGTAACGCAGAAGCGTATCGTATTTTCGCTGATCCATGCTCGAGAGGTTGTGCAGAGCGGTACAGGTGACGGATTCCGCGACATTTGCGGCGATGATTCTGTTTTTGAAATCCATAATGCGCCTCGATGTCGCCGCGGGAAGCTGCTCCGAGCCAGTCGATGCACCGAGCACGTCCTTCAAAAGCTCCTGTCTGTGGTAAGATTCCGTGTCGCGTAACAGCAACAGAATGCGGCGTGGGATCGTGCTGCCGTCCTGACTTTTGTTGGACACGCAAAGAAAGTCTGCGAAATTGTGCAGGGAGTCCAGGTCGTCGACGTTCACATGAACGATCCAGCATGGAAACAGCGAGAGAAGTGCGCCACTCAGTTCGGCCGCTTCCGGAGAGTCAAAAGCTAGCTGCCCGTGCACGTCTGCGAAGGCAAATTCGCGCTGCGGCTTGAAAGACAAACCCAAGTCGATGTCGCATGTCCCGTACGACGCAAAGGAGCGCGCACTGGTATCGAACTGCGAACGGAACAGCGCGTTGAGGACGCTGCTCTTTCCCATCGGACCGCGATGCTTGTCACCGACCGCGAAAGACAACACGCCGTTAGTGTTCTGGCCCAGCAAGTGGTAGAGGTCGGGACACAGCGCCAGCACCGGGTGCGCGGTCGTACTGGAAGATGCACCCTGCCCTGACCAGCTCGACGACCTGCTCGACGCCAGAGAGGCCCCCGCAACGCTGCTGGTTTCCGCCGCAGTACTTTCAGCGACAGTGCGCGGCGGACGTACGTGCACAAGCGGAAGAGCTCCCTGAAAATCTCGGAGAAGACGAAACCGGACGCCGGCGTCTGAGTTCGAATACAGCTGGCAAAACAGCATCTTCGCGCTCAACATCGGCAATAGGTCTGCAACCTCCATGTGTTCGACTTCGCGAAGCGCGACGGAAAGGAATTCGTCCCACGATTCTCCGCGCTTCAGAAGATTTAAAATGATGGGCGCGACGTTCTCCTTGAATGACGACGCGTCGCGCAGCCAGGCACGGAGGCCCTGTAAGTTAGTAGGAGGGTGGAATAGTCAATCCATCAAAAATAAAAAAATGAGGAGAAGAGCTTCTATCGTTATCGTTTCGAAAGTTAGTAGGCTGGCAGAACAATGATGAAGATGATGATGATCACAGTCGCATGAGTTATTCATGACACCATGTGCATGTCACAGTACCTCTCGCATCTGGTCCGCTGAAAATCTGCTCGTGACTTTGTTGTAGTCCGACAATCTGATGGTTTCGAATGCAAAGTAGGCCCGCGAGACCTCCTCCAACCGCGCTCGCCGGAATTCCGGGTCCGAGAGGTCCTCCGGAAGCTTCTGCAGCCAGTGGTGTTGCGAGGCATGGACAGCAATCCACTTGCGCGCCAGGCTAGAGTTACCCTGGAACAATTTCGGCACAAGAACCTCGTTCACCGTTTTCATGCTCTCTGCCGTCAAATTATCTGCGGCCGCGGAAGACTCTCCGTTTTCCCCCGGGCAAAAGAGCAGCTCATCAAGCTCCTTCAGCGTCTTCAGACTCACTTGGTAGTGTTGCAGCTCTTCGGCAGTGGTGGCAGGGCACGAAAAAAACTCTTCTGCGAAGTTGAACGCCGAAGATGAGCCAGTCAACCGCCTGGTGGCGGATGAAGCGGAACCGGAGTCTGCACCTACTGGTCCTCCCATCACTTCTTCGGCCTCCAGAATAAACCGGCGCGCTGCTACTGGGTCCTTCCACAGCAGCGTGGCGACGTCTTTCTCCCATAGTTTCTTCAGCTGCCGGTCCCGGGCGCGACCCGGCTCCTGTTGGTGCAGTTTCTGCAGTTGCTCGATGAGTGCGTTGCTGGGATCAGCCAGCCGGTACAGATCGCGACCAATCCGCGACACGGTGGTCCTCTCCCGACAAGAGCGCGCAAACCGCAACAACAGCTCGGCACAGGTACTCAGGCAGTACTTTGCGTGAAAGGACGCAAATAGGTCAAGCTGGCTTTTCCAGTCGTCATCGTCGACCTCCTCGATGTCCTTCAGATCTTCCAAAAAGTCGTCGAAGTCCTGCAGCTTGTCCTGCTCGCAGCCAAGAGCTTTGAAGGCGTGGCGCAGCTCGCGACCGATCGTCTGCAGATCCACGATGCCGTCTTCGGTAAGGGTACGGGCGCGCTTCCGAGCGCCGCCGCCGCCCTGTTGAGGAGTTGCGCTCGGCCGTTTGCTGCCAGGCTGGTGGGCCGGAGACGGCGGCCCGCGTTCCTTGGAATTTTCGATCCCTTCCTGATCGACCTCCATGCTCGGGAGTTGTCAGTTAAACCTCGTGACAAGTTAACGTCGACCACCAAAGTGTAGGTGGTCCAACGAACATAAACGAAGGAAAGCAAAAGTAAAAACAAGCAATCAAGCAAATGCAAGAGGCGCTGCTAACTATCCTAAGAACAAGCAGAAAAACCAAAAAATGCGTGACTGTGAGCAGGTAACTGTAAACGTGTCCTACAACTCAATGTGAACTCTGTCTACTCTACGCCTACTGCTACTGCTGGGCGGGGTCCGAAGAAAAGCGTCTTTCTTTGGGTTTACTTGTCCAAAGCCGGTGGTTGCGTTGTTTTGCTTTCTGCTGCTACTACGAAAGGGATACGCGTGCGCCACGAATTTCCTTCTTGTGTGTCGCCGATCGGTATCATCAGCGCATATGTGTTCAGTTCTGCTTCATCTACTCTGTCTGCAGTAAAGTTAAAGAGATGGTGTTGGTGATGCGAACAAGGAATTTATGGGGCAGTGGCAGTGCTGAAGACTATGACTAGTCGTCTTCTTTTTCAGGTTTCAACGAAGTCGAACGACTTCGTGGACGAATCTACTGACAGACTGACCATCATCGGCTTTCTAGGAGCAGACGTGATGTTGCCACGATTTGAATGAATCCATTTTGCACGTCAGATTCGGAAAGCTTCACTGCGTCAGCGAAGTGGCGTTTATATGAAAACGGCCATCGTGTATCGAGGCTATTTTGTCAACGATTACAACTTGGATTTAGAACGAGTCGAACGGATCAGGAAGTTAGAAATTGCGATTGCTTTCCTTAATTTGTCCTCGACATTCAAATTCATTTTCACGCCACGGCTATAACTGCAGCACGAAAAGCGCAAGGAAGTGCCGATGTCAACTCGAAAGCATTTCAACAAGGCGCGAAGAAGCGCTCGTGCTGCGATTCAGAATGCCTGCCGGCAACTGGTGGCACTGAGTCAGTCGAACTCGAAAAGACTGCAGGGGCCATACACTGGCTAACGAGCCACATGGATGGAACACGGCGCCATCACCGTAAGAAGTCACGACAGTCTTCCGATCGGTGTCCCTTCGACATGTCGAACTTGAAGCTTACCTTTGTTATAGATAGGGGTAGATTTCCGGCGGGTACACCAGGGTCAGGGAAGTACGACGGGACGAGTCATTGTGCGTTGTTGCAAAATTGTTTATCGGTCATGAGAATCATAATTACTTAAATCCAGACAATGAATTACAGTGAACGATAGTACCTACGATACAAGCTATCACTATGATTGAAGGGCTGCAAGCGCCACTTTCAAAGCAGAATATTCAGACGCGTTTCTTGGAAACATCAAACGTCGAGGGACTTGGACTTTGTTCTCGAAGAAGATACAAGAAAGCAAAATCTATTCTGGTCACACCAACGGCATGGTGCACACGTAGCAGTAGTAGTTGTGGTCGATTCCGGCCCCCTGCAGGAAGGGCACGTTGCTCCGCAGCACTCTTGTGACGTCCACTTTCCAGCTCGCGGTTCCGTTCAGCGTGAGGTACTGTTTCACGCGTTCCTCTGGTGGGTACACGGAGAGGCTCAAGAAGAAGCCCCCCGGTTTTAGGACGCGCACGATCTGCTGCACCAGGCCCTGCATGTGCGCGTCGCGCGCCTCCAGCACGTCGAGACCTAGTTTCCGCACCTCCTCCGCGGTGATCCCCGCGCCCTGGCGGTCGCTCGCGTCCAGAATGCTCCCGCCCACCACCGCGTCGTCGCCGAAGTTGCCCGTCGCGGCGTCCCCGGAGCGCTTCTCCCCCGGCCGGTCCCGCTGCCGCGTCTTGCGCTGCGCCAGCGCCATGTACATGTCCTGCTCCGTCTGCTCGAGGAACTTCGCCTCGTGCACGTCCAGCGTGGCCTTGTCGATCACGCACGAGAAGGCCTGCGCCGGGAAGAACGACCACGTTTTCAGCTGGTTCCCCGTGAGCTGCAGCGGCCCGCCGAGCGAGGGCGAGAGGCCTTGTTTCCTCTTGCCGCTCTCCTTCTCCTCGCGCAGCCGCGCCATCGCCTCCTGGTCGAAATCGAAGTGCAGGAACTCCACCGAGTCCGTCATGATCCCGTCGCCCTGGAGCTTGTTCGACGAAGCGGTGCTGCCATCGCGGCCCGTGGTATTCATCATCCCGTTCGTGTTGTTCCGCTTCTTGTCGTCGTACTGCGCCGCCCCCACTCCGCTACTTTCGCGGTTCAAAATTTTCCGCGTCATCATCTCCACGACCACCTCGCAGTTGTCCACCGCGGTGATGTTCTTGTACCCGTCCGCGTACATCTGGAAGGGCAATTCCGAGCTCCCGCTGCCGAGCAGCAGGATCTCCAGGTGGTCTTTGGAGCCCGGATCGTCCATGGGAGTTGAGCCCGACGTCGCCAGCGCGATGCCACGGAGACGACCGAAAGCCGCGGAGAGAATCGGCTTCAGCCGATGGTAATCACAGTACCAGTCGAAGAAAACGCCGCGCTCGGCCAAGTACCGAGACTCCCAATAGGAAGCAGTGTAGCTGGGAGCGGGAATCTGCAGGTGATGATGTGAAAGTGAATGATGATCACCATATTAAGGAACCACAGCGATAATTTCCTATTCCTTCGTTCGCAGACTGACAAGCAACGCTAAAAAAAGTTTAGTTGTTCAAGTAGTTGTACGTCATTGGCGAGCCGGAACCAGGTTCGCACGCTGTCTGTCCACGCGTTTTTGCCTCCCCAGCGGTCTGCCGCGATCTGCCAGTGATCTTTGGCTGTCTTCGGCGATTTTGGAACTCCAGACGACCCACTCGCGCTTTCGTCACCGGCGAGGCCGCTGACACCCGCCACATTTGCAGCCTTCTGTGAAGCTCCCCGGACCAGAGAATCGCGTGTCTCGGCCTCATGTGCGGAAGTTTCCGAGCGAACCCGAAGCGAATTCTTCACCCGCTCGGCATCCTGTCCGTCGGCGACAGCGAGGAAGAACATTAAAACAAAAATAAATTGTTCCATTTTTTGCATACATTTATTACGTGGTCGAGGTCGAAATCGAATCAAGTTCAAGACGAAACAAACGAGGGAACGAATGCTTAGACTCAAATCATCCCAGGAAAACGAAGCTCCGGATCTGGTGCATGATTATTATCAATGAACCTTCAAAAAATTCAAAAAAAATAAAAATAAATCGAGTCGAAATCGTCTTCGTCGCCTACTGATCGTTATTCTACTTACAACCAAGAGGACAACAACTTATAACATACTTTTTTTTCTGGCGGCTGAAATGCTCGGACATGCGTCGTTCCGGCGAAGCGCACGGTATCGTCCTCGTCGCGATAAACGGGGGCCTGTTTCTGCGGTAGCTGCACTTCCGTGAGTAGGGATTCGCGATCGCCGCGTAGGGCCGAGGAGAATGGCATTCTGGCGCGGGGACGTTCGGAGGAATGAGAATCTTCAGGCAAGCAGAAATATCAGCGAGCTGAAGGAGCCATGCATGCTAGCATAAAAGGGGCCTAGTCTTTTAGACCGTACTTTCAGTTTGGCCTTAATTCAATTGGACGCGCCGTGCGTGGAAAGTCGTGTACAAACGCAATGGCCTCGCTTTTTACAGAAAACACGATGTGATTCATGCACCAGGGGTCGTCGACCTTCATTCTCTCAAATTGAAGCAAGGCGAGTGTGAGTGACAACGAAGTGCTGACGATCTTCCATCTCATTTTTTCTCGGTCGAGCAGAGAAAATCAATGCGACGGATGCAAATGCATTTATCGAAATTCTCCACCTCCCGCTCGGTCGCTTCTCTTCTCATACATGACAGTACTTTAGGAACCAGACGGGTCGCACGACGAGCTTGATTCACTCCGGCTGCCTTGCATTCCTAGTATGCATGGTCATGCTTAATATGGCATTGGCAGTGGCAGCATTGACCCTTTCTCGTTTCTTGCGAACAGAGAGAACTCGCAATTTCGTTCGTGCGACCGCCCGCCACTTTTGATCCAATTTTTTTCGAGGACCGAACCTGGGGTCAAAACTACAGCAGCACCACGTCGCACTCGTCTTTCGAGGTGCCGCGGGGTATGATGTCTATGGTTCCGTCTGGCCAATCCCCCGGCGCTTCTTCTCTTCAGTTTTCACATACTTGCTCAATGTAATTCGTGCTCCGGAATGCTTACACGAAAATCAGCCATGGATGAGCATGAATATGAAAAGCGACGGCTGCGTGTGCGTCGTGTTGTACAGTAGATTCTTACTGAGCCTCCGAGATTCAGATTGATTTGTACGTCCAAAATAAACGTGAAGATTGGGTCTGGGTTTTCTTGCTAAGGAAGTCGTGACCGACCCCGAGTGCCTGCGTTCCTCTTCTAGTACGTGTACGTATATAGTAACCATAGCATAGATGGACATGATGCAGAGATCAATTTCATTGCCAATGCATGGTCAAAACGAGAAATGAACAAGGTAGGTGGGTGTGAATGCCTAGCTATGGGGACTTTGCGGTTATGCTTATGGCTCGTTTTTTAGTAATAAATATGATCGTGGTCGTGGAAGCGGGTAATCACAGCATCCAGCGCGTGGTCCTTCGCGTTCGCATGGTCGTGGAACTCCTATTCGCCGACTCCACGGCGACGACTCCCCGCACCTCGGTTCTTTATCCGTACACTACCATTTGGGGGCCTGGTTGGTGGACATAGACCGGCGGCGCTGGCTGGTGGACATAGACCGGCGGCGGCGGGCTGTAAATGACTGGCGCCGGCTGGTGGACGACCACAGGGCCGTACGGGTCGTCGTACACCACCACGTCGTCGTAGTAATCCACGATCACGCAGTTCCCCATGATGACAACGGTTTTGGTTCTGGTCTTGCTCTTGCTACCGCTACGCGTACGCACGGCACTTCTGTTTTCTGCTTCCGTTCGCGTTCAATGAATGCGATAGAAGATTTTTGTGGTTCTGAATCTGGTTCTTAATACTCTGTTCTTTCACTACAGAGCAATGTTTAAGGTGAGTTCAGAAGGCGGGGTAAAAGAAATTTTAACGTCGAGACGTTGCGTGGGTCTTCGGTACCAGTGGCCTTTGTTGACAAACACCTGCACGTATGCATTTTTGCACACAGAAGTTCAAGATAGAAAGCGTATGGGTAGGGAATATGCTGGTGCTGCGTACTAGCTACGGCAGCGAAAGTGATCTATTCTTTTTATCGGATGAATCTTCGCACGCGGAAAACGATCTGCCAAGAGCAGGCGTATTGCGGGTCATTCCCGAACCCAACATTCAAAATTAGACAGATGAAATTATAGAGTCCAGCTGATCGTGATCTGCATCAGAGTACCGAGAAGAAGCACCAGAGCACCGATTTTTCTTTTCGTATCTATTCTCCGCGGTGTGGTCAGAAACAACATCCATCGTTAATGTTACCGAATCATGTCACACGTAGTCCTGCCTGGCTGGGCTTCTGATAAGTGTAATTCACGGAACATCATAGGCAACATAGATAGCTGTGAGTCACCCAATGAGCGGAGGCGTACACCGCGAGGTGACTTCTCTTTTTCGACATTTCTGTGCGTCCTACCGAGCACTGCTCGATTGAAAAAATCTTGCTGCGCGTTTCGTGCTCGTGGTATTCGTACAAAAAGAATGAACTAAATTGGCAATTATAGTACAACAAAACGACAAAATCGCATATCGCCATCGCGATGAAGCTATTGCGGCCGCCTTCGAGGCACCACGCGAACGGCCGCGGCCGCGCAGGCGCAGTCAAGTTGCCACCAGAAGGATGAGTCGCGAAGGTGTACATGATTCTTGGCCGACTGAAAGTAGACGCTTCCGTCTTTCTATAATTTTTTTGTAGTAAAGTACAACTAGCTCTAGCACTAGCAAGACTAACATCAAAGACATTGTTGCATGCGCATGCCCATCATGGGCTACGCGCTACTGCTACGCCTGCCGCTCGAGGTCTTTCTCAGACAATACTGTGTCACGTTTTGCGGCCTAAGTATAGTATATTCATTCTCGGGAAATGTGAAAAATCCATCAGTTGAAAAAGGTTGAAAAAGCACCTCGTGTAGTATTATGTAGCGCGTCCAAGTTGTGCGCAGCTGTCGCCATTCTCATCTTTTTCCCGAAGCTGCTCCGCAGCTAGATCCTGGGCCATGCCGAGCGTGATTCCACTTCGCAGCGGCTCCCACACTATCTCGTCGATACCCCAGCTCATCATCAACGAGTACAGCAGAACGAGTTTCGCCACAACCTGGCGCGGATCCTTAACCTCGCCCTTGAAAATCACCGAGGAAAGAAACCTGGCCAGTCGCAGCAGCAGAACCATATTGGGGATGCGGCTTCGAGCTCGATATTACAAGGCAGAACAATCAATAGCAATACGTCGTACGGCGTATCTGTAGTATCTATAAGTAGACTTATTCGCTTGTAAGTAGATCAAGACTCATATTAGTTACGTTGAGCGGTGTCCCGCGACGCGGTTCACCAGTGCGTGGTAGATTTCTGCCGCCGTGAACTTCGGCCCGAGCATCAGAGACGCTACGTGGAACGGCGACTGGTCGCCCGACACCGCCACCACGACCGGCAGCCAGCAGTCTTCGCGCGACCGCGCCATTGCCGACTTATCGTACTCTCCGGTAGCAAGCGCTAAATGGCAGAAGGTCGGGTCTGCGAGTTGCGGCGCGTTTTTCAGCAGCCAGGCCATCACAAACATGATCAGGTTGTCGATGCGCGGCACGGACACAGGGTTCGGGTCGTTGGCGGACGGGTTGCTGGGGACGAAGTCGAAGATGCTGCTCGGGATGGGGGTCGACGACGAACGAGAAACGGCCTTTCCCGACGGCGTAGAATCCATGTCGTCGTTGCTCGGTAATTTTTCCTGCTGCGACCCGATGTAGTCGTCGTCCAGCACGTTGGCCTCAGTGTCACCACTGTCGCTATCTTGCCCCCTCGGCTCCCTTCCTGAAAGAGTAGACAAACTCATCTCCAGAAGTCTGGCGTGCACCTCCTGCGTCCCGCGATCCAACAGATGGACTCCGTTGCCACCCGAAGATGGAGTACCACTGTCTCCAGCTGCAGCCTCCTGCTCGTGCGGTTGCGCGACGACATGCATCGAATGCGGGCCGATGTGCAGCATGGGTGGCGCAGGAATACCTTCGAGCCCCGTCTGAGCGTAGTTGTAGAAAAGCGTGCGCCGCAGCAGAAAAGACTGGTACCCCAGGCGAGCCTCCTCGGCCTGCGAAACCACCTGACGCCGCGGGTTTTTTTTACTTATTCATATCACTGTTTGCCTCCCTCCTCCAGGACACATTCACATGAAATGAATCGATCCAAAGGTTTTGGTTCTCAGTCGCGTAGAAGTTGAAAGAATGATGTTCTTAGTCTTACCTCGAAGTCGTCTACGCCAGCCTGTTCGAGCAGCCGGTCTCCATAGACGGCGGCCCAGCTCTGCAGCGTGTCTCCGCGCAGGACCCCCGTGCCTCGCGCACGCACGATGACCTCCGGTATTTGCACATGATGCGCTCCTGCAGAAGCAGGGTGGTTACAACGCGAGAGTTCTTTTTCCAGCGCGTCCCTCCCTTCCTGCACCAATTCGGCCACGAGCGCGATCGACTTCTCGAAACTCTCTACTGCTTCGGACATCTCGCTTAGACGACGGGACCACGAGGGACTTCGTTCTTCCCCGTCTTTGCGTTCCACCTCCTTCCGCCACAGCTCCAGCACGTCCTGCTCGTAGCCTTCGCCGTTTTGCGGTTGGTGTCTCCAGCGGAACCGGGTTTCCTTGCTGAGGATCTCGCGCTCCACCTGACCCTCTGCAACCTTGAAGACCGACAGCTTGTGCGATAACCCGCCGATGTCGATGGCGATCAGGTAGGCTGTAGTCGGAATTGCGCGGCACTTTTCTTCAACTACAGGGGCACGGCCACTGGAAGGGACAGTCTCCGTCGTTTCATGTACATGTTCTGGCACGGGTCGCGGTTGGGCTTCGTCAGCGCTGCCAGCTGGCATCTGCTGGTAGCAGGTCACGCGGGAGTTTCCATCTCTTCCGCTTCTGTGCCCTCCACGGCCACTTCTCTTGCACGCGGCTAATGCGGCAGCGCCACCGAGTACGACCGCTGCCCGGGGGGATGCGGATGTATCACCAGCGCTTGCCGATGGCGCTAGTATCTTGACGAGGAGTCCTCCTCGTCGTGCAGAAGCATTCGTGCTGCCGACGCCCTGCGGGACTTTCGTTGCGCGGGATCGTGCAGCTGCAGGCTCCTGAAGGACCTGGTGATTATAGCAGAGAGGTCGCTGAAGCGACAGCGCTCCCGCGGGTGTCGCTCTCGCTGGTCGTAGCAGCAAGAAGCCTGCGCCGGCTGCCGGTTCAAGTGACGCACGAACGACATAGACATTCACCTGCAAAAGCAGGAGTAGAAGCAGAAGTCTCATAATGTGGAAGCCACCGTCTTTCTTCAAGAGAAAAGCGTGCTACAACTTCTTGTCGCTGTTGATTTGTCGAGATGATAACGATGGTGATGAAAAAATTGCCGCAACCACGACCCGTATCTATGTCTCCACGTTCTTCACGATCATGTCGCGTGCAGTGGTGATCGAGCAGAAAAAAAAAATAGCGTGATCAAGATCGTGTTCATGATGATTCGACTACTTAGGTATGGCACCACGTCCACGACACGAGGTCCAGGTCCACGAGGAACTTATCTTAAGTAATAGAAAGGAAGAGGAACGGCTGCACGCACACGCTCACGCAGCAGCAGCACTGTCACGACAAGAAAAGTATAGTTGGAGGAAGTAGTGAGAGTGACGACCGGCGCGGCGCTCGTCGACGATGATTTAAAGATCGAGCGTAAGGCTATTTAATAAAGGGCAGATATACTTCTCTTTCTTAAGTGGCACAGACACCCTACTGCTACTTGCTAGCACCTCTAGAGTAGTATGAGAATGCAAACCAGTATAACAGGGCTTCCCACAGGACACCCCGGACTCCCGCCCGGAAATGGTCAAGCCAAATGTAACGGGGGAGGGACCAGATTTCAGTCGATATCGAACACGGAAAACAATGCTGAATGCAATGTACTCGCACGGGTCTTCTGTCGCTGGTGAAAGAATATACGCACGCAAGAAGTTGTAGGTGTAGGCTGGTATTTGTTTAAAGGAGAGCCAGCCAATCTTCTGAAGACTTCTCTATCATAATCAATCTGACTCTTGCACTTGCTCGGAGCGATCGTACCACGACAAAAATAGGTATACAATGAGTCTACTCGTCCCTGAGCCTGATGCTCTTGTTGTAACAGTAATGTAAAGCCCCATAAATGAAATCTTGATCTGTGGTTGCACTTCTTTGAATAAATTGAGTTTGAGATTGCCGGAATTTATAGCAATGAAGTACTCCTCGGAGGAGTACCCATGACGAATTCTTTCTAGTGCATCTAACGCAACGGAGTACCAACCCCCCCTCCCCCGCAGCCTTGTGCTTTATCCTCCCCGGCACGCAGCTTTCGTCCTGTTTTTGTTTTAGTTTTTCCCTCTATTTTCCGGCACCGGTTCCAGCGCTGGTTCTGCCCCTGCCCCCACCTCTTCGCGCGCCGCTGTCTCTAACGCAGACGAGTCCCCTGGCTCGTAGACCACTTCATCGAACGAGTCCCCCGGGCACACCGCGTTATTTTGCGCCCAATACGTTGAGGCGCGCCACTTCATGCAGGCGCAGTTGTAGTACAGCTTTGTGATCGCGTAAGTTTTCGGGTGCAACTCGTAGAAGGCGAAGCAGGGGTCCGGGGCCCAGCTGTTGCCCATCGTGTCCGGGTTTTTGTTCCGTGTCGAATAGTACTTGTATTGGTCTGGGATGTTGGTGGTCGCCGCCGCCAGACACGAAGCCAGCCTCGGCTTGGCTTCGCAGTAAAACTGCGTGCGCTGCTCCTCGGTCAAATACTTGTCCTTTTGGGTCCAGATCCCCGTCTTCTTTTTTGTCGTCCCGAAAAGCGCCAGGCTCTTCTGGTAGCCGAGGTCGCCCTTCGCCGCCTCGGCCGAGCAATCTCTCTCGAAGCTGCACGTAGAACAACAGTCCGCGCAGCCCCTAATCATTGGTACAACTTCGGTGCATCTCCCCTCCGCGGAAATACGCTCCACCGCCTTGATGATCTGGTGCTGTTTTCTGACCATGGCGTCCCACTCTTCCGGACCACCCTCAACCTTCTTCGATTCCGTTTTCCCCTTCGTGGTCTTCACGACGAATCCCGAGGGTGCGTGCACGTCGACCGTTTCCTCGACGTCGCGGCGGCTCGCAGTGGCACCTTCTCCAGCAGGAGCAGGAGGAGAAGCAGGAAGAACGTCCTTGGCCACGAGCTGATCGGTTTTCGTCGCCAGCGCACTTGGCATGTTCGTGGCGTGCTGCGGGCGGTGCTCGAGAAAATCCTCAGAACCTCCGCGAGCGCGGCCGCTCTGGTCGCTTGCGTCTGCTGGCTCGTCGAGGTCGCAGGTCGTTTCCGTGAATTCGTCGCTGTTTGCTTCCAAGACGTTGTTGTAGATGGACGAGGAGGTGAGGGGTTTGATGTCCTCCGACGTCCTCGGCACCTCGCTGTACACGACGGTCATGCAGGAAGCGGCCGCGACTAGTGCGCCGAGATAGAGATTTTTCGTCTTCATCGTCATTGACATTAGCCCCGAATTCGCCATCCTAATCTTTCTGTTTCGTTGCGCAAACGCTGGAGCCCACGCTGGACGATGCAGATGCACGACGTGAGGTCGGAGTAGTCCTTCGGGGGTTTCTCCTTTGCTGGGACTACTGGCCGAGTCGTCTCAGAATTCATATTCAGATGCGGATGCGCGAACTGGTACTAGTAGAAGCAGCGAAAAGAAAAAAATATAAAAGTCATATAAACATCAAATGCTTAAGGTTAAGCTTAAGCGAGCTTTCTAGTACTTGCAGCGTATGCTCATCTTTACTACTGATTGGATCTTCCAAACGAATTGCCCTCCTTCCACGGACGAAAAACGAAGAAGTTCCCAAGCCCATACCCCCTTCCGAGCGCGAGCGACGAGGATGACCACGACCACGCGACGGACTTCGTGCCACGAAGATCTAGATCACAGTCACAGCCGAATCCGAAGCCGAACAAGATCGACTATACCTATACGTGGACTACTGAAGTTCAAGAAATAGAACTGCCGAGAGCGCGCCCGCCGCCAGGCATCCGGACTGGATCTGTGGGTCTGGTATGGTCCACGCTGGATGCAGAACTCGAAGGGAACGTCAGCACGAAGGAAAGAATAGAGCATCACGAAGTTGTAGCGCCATGGGATCGATTGAATCTCGTCCAACAGAAGCACAGAACAATTCCAGCATGTTGACCTTGGCTTTCAGATTCAGCATTCGATAGTCGAGAAGATCTTCTTCTTCATGAGCCAGGAAGCGGCTAAGTAGGTGGTGCTCTGACTGTAATTCTATTTCCACCTCCGACGGGGTCGTTCTCGTTGTTCGTTTAGAACGAAGTACGACACAAAAAACTTCACGGTCGATGTCAAGGCGCGCACTTTCCGGGAAGCCGGTCGGTAAACAACGTCAAAGTCAACGGTAAACCTGCTGCGTTGACGTTGAGTTTGCTGGGAGTCATCGTTGCAACTTCAGCTCACCCCGATTTGTTGTAGGTCGCCCGCAGTTCGCCATACGCGCTCACAAAGAGCGTCGCGTGTCGCTCGCCGATGGCGTGGAGCAGCCAAGGTGATTCCGAGACACTGCGCTCTAGCTGCGCAACCTCCTCCACTGTCGCTCCCGCAACCCGGAACGCGAACACGACGCCGGCTAACATGCGCACCGCGACCTCTTTCCGCATCAAGCGCCACAGGGCTGGTTTAAGCAGTGTTGCCCCGCCACAGCGTGAGGAACCGCCGCCGGCCGTGACCTCACTCTCCTGCTCGACATCAAAATATCGCCGTAGCGTCTCGACTATCTCCCTCCGCGCGAAACTCCTCACTTTCGCAGCACCTCCGACTTCACCGCCTTCGTTGGCGCTGCTACTTAAGGGGACTAGTGGCTGCAGCTGCGTCCTCTGCCTGAAGAAGCGTGCTGCGGTGTCCGCGAAGGCAGCCTTTTGTTCCTCCGCCATGTTGAGCAGAACACGGTCCTCTTCTGTCATGATTTCGCTTCTGCTTTTGTTCTTCTGCGAAATCAAAAACACCTCCTGGCCATTCTTCCAGAATCCCTCGAAATCCTTGTAGAACCCAAGGAGGTACGACTGCGCGATCCCGCGAAGTGGACCACGCGACGACCACGCCCCGCCCCCTCTGCCTCGAAGCAATTCCACCCACAAGGGGTCGGAGCCCGTGCGCTGAGAGATGAGTACCGGATCATCCACTTCCTCAGTGGCATTGTCTTCTTCTCCCCCCTGTACTTCTAGGAGCTGCTCCTGCTCAGCCTGTCCCAGCACGACCTGCAGAAACACACTGGCGCGAAATGGCAGCTTCCACGCGTACAAAGCGAGCAGGTCGGTAACTAGGGGCGCAATGACTTCCTGGAGCAAGGTGTTGCGCAACTCCTGGAAGCCGCGGAAAATAGCGGCGAGTGACTTTCGCGACGTGGCGTAATTAGTGATCGCCCCCTCTTCGACGGAGGATTTACTACTTCCTGCTGCCCCCTGATGATGTGCCGGACTGGCGCGCAGCTTCTTCGTCGTGGATGCCTGTTTCAGCTTCGCCACGCTCCAAGACGGCCTCGCGGGGCTCAGCGGATGCGCGGGGGGGAGAAGCTGCTGCTGCCGCCTGCTCACCGGCGTACTTGGCTGGTTCTTTGTTGCTGTCGCGTCGCTGTTCACGATCGTCGCACCATCAGCTGCGAGCCCTAGTATTCCCGGCAATTTCGGATTCGGATCGTCTACGGCTCCCCCGACGAGATCTTCTTCGTGGGCCCCGCTGGTGGAAGTTTCCACTACTTCCTTTGCTTTCTGCATGATGTTCCGCAGTTCCGGGTCGTCCTGCAGTTCCGGGGAGCCCTCTCCTAAGTCGCACACGCCAGCCAGAATGCTTTCGAGCAGGGTAACTTTGTCCTGTAGGCAGGCTGCAAACTGCTCCAACTCTGCATCGTCCTGCACGTCCTCCAGCCCCCTTTTGAACGCAGCTGCCTGGTCCAGCTGCAAAAACTGCGTCCACAGCACTGTGATCACCAGCAGAAAGTACTCGCAGTCGTGCCCTTCCGCCGTCTGCATCTCGCTCGGCAGCGCGCCGTCCGGCTGCCAGACGTGCTCCAGCTCCTCCTCGCTTGTTGAGGGTCGTCGTGTTTTCATCGACGTCGACGTCGACGCCCTCGACAGCATTTTCTCTATCCGCCGCCACGTGCCCTTCAGCAGAACAGGTACGATCCTGGCCGGGAACCGCTCGGCCAAGTGGTGCAGCAACCTATGCGTGGTGCCCGGAAAGCTCTCGCTCAGGTGCTGGACCAGAGCGGCGACGCCGTCCTGCTCCGGCTCATCCCCTGCGTCCGCTGGACCGCTCGCCCACGGAGAAGCGGCCGGACTAGCGTTCATCGGCGGATAAGCGGCGGCAAACGGCATGTTATTAGTACCGTATGATGATCCCACGCCAGTGGCCGGCGCTGCTACCACCAGCGCCGCCGGACTGGCCACCATCTTTGGCCGCCCGACGTCGAGAAGGTAGAGGAAGCGGTCGTCGAACGCCTTGCCAGAGAGCATGGTGCAGCGCTCGACGATTTCGTCCAGGTTCTGCTCGAAGTTCTCTATTGCCAATGAGGATATGTAGTCGGCATTCAGCACGTCGGCGGATTCGGGATCGTATATGCTGACGTTTCCTGCTCCCTGGTCGGACATAAGTGATCTTTCGAGGAGGTTATTTTCGCCCGCGTCGAAGCGAGACGCGTTCATGAAGGAAACATCCTTCGGGGCGGTCCTTTCGTGCTGTTGACCGATCGTCGCTCCTGTGGCTGGACCTTCGAGCTGCTGCTGGTGCGTGCGAGCACCGCCGCTGGCGCTTTCGGCAGGACCCACGACGAGGCTGTAATTCGTTTTCTTGTTTGTTGAGCGTCTCCTTTAAAGATATCGATAATATCAATCTCGTTGTACTAGGACGAAATGATGATAAAACGGCGCCTCTCTCACAGGCCCTAATGTATGTACTTAAAGCACTCACGATGTATCACATTCAAAAACTACTCAGACAAAGAAAGGGAGCAAATAGGTGTACTCCATCGCGCCGCTGTCAGCATCCGTCATCTCCCCTACTTCTCCTATAGGCTTCACCTGTTCTTTCACGTAACAGGCTAGGTTACTGTGAAATTTCTTCCGCGTCATCACCTGCTGGCTCATCCTCTTCACCGTTGCGAAGGCGTCTGCCCCCTCACGCGCCTGCTCCTCCGTTGTCAGCGCCGACAAGAATCCAAGCGCCTCGCCGATCATGGTCCCGTCCCAGGCGGCCAGCAGCAAATGGCTCTGCAGCATGGGAAACGGCTGCCGCGCCTCCTCCCTTATCGGCAGAAACGAATGGTTTTCGAACTGCGCGAGGAGGTTAGAAATCTCCGACACAACCGCGGCGTCGAGCTCCTCCTTGGGGACGCCTTGGAACGGTCCGGAGAGCCGCTGGCGAATGCCGGCGCGACCGCCCTTGCTTCGGTTCCGATGATTGGTGCGGCCAACTCCTTCGGGCGCCTCCGCCTGCTCGTCCTGTTCGTCCATGTGGATCGCGAGCCAGCGCTCAACGAAATGCTCCTTCATCGCGTGGAGCTCGGCCCTGTAGTCGAAGCGTTTGATATACAACTGATAGAAAAGATACACGAGGAAGTACTCTAAAACTAAATCATGGTTGAAGTATTTGAAGTTCTAGATCATCTAGACTAGTTCTAGTTCACTCATTCTTGTCTTAGTCTTCGCAAGAAATCAAATGCAAGAACTGCGCATTGGAAATGTTCTCCGAACAAGTTGGCACTTAGATTTATAGGATATGCGTATGCCATAGCCAAGGACAGCCTACGCCTACCATATGTGGTCCAGCCAGGACTCGCTGACTCGATGTAGGCACGGCGCCACGCCTCCGCAGTAGCCCACTATGGCCGACTCGAACTCGTCACCGATTTCCTTTTCCGAGGTTTTTCGAACTGCTGTCCGACCTTTTGTTCCGACGCTCTGGCTCTGTCGGCGCGCGATCTCGAATTGGGCCAGCTTCCATAGCAACCGATTTTCATTCCCGCAGTCCTCGGGGAGGTCGTAGCACTCTGACCAGTCCGTGAGGCGCAATCGCATGGGATTCGCGGACCCTCGCTCCTGGGCGCCGACGTGGTCGTGGAGATACAGCTGCTGATCTTCCCCGCTTCCTGATCCTGTTCCTCCTCGACGTCCCGCGGCTGCGGCGCCTCCGCCGGAACTGCTCCGCGTTCCGCCACCTCCCGCTGGGAACATGCCCTGCAGACCCGCGGCGCGCCAGAGCTGGTTCTTGTGAGCGCAGAGCTGGAGAGCCGACGGGAGGTCACCGATGCGCAGCAGGTGGTACAGGTCTCTGGAGAAAATGCGCTCTGTCTGGCAGTCGTCGTGGTGCAGGATTTTGTGGCGGGGGGCGTCGGGATGAAACGCCTTTCTACCCCCGTCGGCGGACGAGCTGCCGGGGAGAGTTGTAGAGCCGCCGGGGCCCCCGCGCGAGGAGGACCCCACGGAAAGACTGCTGGGGCGCGGCAGCTTGGACCTGCGGTCGTGAGAGATTCTCGAGGAGGTCGTCTTCTAAAATAAAAATTCGCCTTTCTATGATTGCTTCCAAATGTGCCACCTCGGCCATCCCCATCTACGCAACGCGGCCATATTTAATTTGAAAAGGCAGGGGGATAATATTGGAAAACATACCGCTAACGGACGGACGAGGCCGCCTAGCTAAGTTAAGTAGCCCAGCAAAGTAGCAACTCCAACTGTGTTTTTTTAGCTAAAAAATTGATTGATATTTGGATGTAGTACTGCGTTCTCAGCTGTTTGATGGTTTGTGCGTACTCAACCGCTGGGGGGTCGTGACGTGCCACCTGCTCGTGCTCCTCTTCCAGCAGCCCCTTCCGGAAGGCGAACGGCACGCGGTCGCACTCGTTCTGCAGATATTTGTACACCCAGCGTAGCCAGCGCAGAATCCCAACGAAGCTCCTGTAGCTCTGCGACCTCGCAGTGGCCAGACGCAAAAAGTCCGCCTCGGTGGAATACAAGTGGGCTGTTGTGGTCGAGGAGGAAGGAAGGTGAAAGATGAGAGTCTGGCAGACTAAGTACATCGAGGACGGTTCCGGAACCTGGAGCCTCACATAGTAACCGCATCATGGCAAAAATGCTGATGGCGAAAAAGTAAACTCACTCTACTTTTTTTTTGTCAGATCGAGCCTCTCCCCTATAAGCTGGCTCGATAGTGTGGACCACTTTACTAAGTAGTTAACTAGTTCTTGATGTTCTAGCGGACTTTTCAGAAGTGCAAGTGCGTTACGATTACGTTCCCATTCCGCGTACCAACAGAAGTAAAACAAAGAAACGAAACAAATATTCCACTGTCTGTACCTTCTTTCTCCACGGCTGGCGCCGTCTCTCCTGCCTCCTTTTCATTGTGCTCCAAGAACCACAGAAGGTGCCACGTGATGTACACATGCTTTTCAGCCTCGCCGGATGGGTTCTTTTCCAAATCCAAAATCGCCTCCTCAATGAAATAGTCGAGCGTCGCCAGGGTGTCGGTCACTGGCTGGGCGCTGTGGTTGGCACCGAATCCCAACATTTTTCCCTTCCGCCCGTTTCGTCGTCGTCGTCGCGCTGTCGCTGTGAGTCTTCGTTCAGTCCGAGGAAAAAGCCAGAAGATTTCCCTGTTTCCTCAATAAGGCTCGCTGGCAAAACGTAGCCTTCGTGCTCATTTCAGCGTGAGCATCAGCTTCAGGAGCGAGCGTGCGCAAGCGCATATACAACGAAGTTGTACATGCATAAAGTTAAAGGGATTTCAATTTTTTACGCTACTTAAGCATATCGTCGTCGCAGTCGAAGTCGATAGCGTTCCGCTACAGAAAACAGGAGGGGCGCACGGCAATCGATGGCGAATCGATCTACAACAGTGACATAGTTCCGATCCGTTTTCGCCCGCAGCGAGCTCTGGTGATGCATCCATGCTACAAGGAAGAAAGCAAGTTTTGGTCCGCAGCTGTTGGAAACTCAAACAATAACGTGAAGGTCGCACAAGTACTTCTAGCACTAGGCGGTACAGTAGACGGTCAAGAGCAACGAGACCCTCAGAGAACTGATTTGGTGTCGGCTGTCGGCTGATCTGATGATGGGTCACGACGAGGTCGAACGGAGCTTGATTCACGGCTGATCTGAAGGAATGATCTTTTCGTGCGACAAACGAAAATAGCTGTGGCGGGCACAACAAGAGCCAGCGAACCCATCGATCTTCAGTCTGGTGAGGTCTGCAGAGTCGCTCTCGATCGCTGCAGTGAGGCGATTGGCTATACCTACTTACAGCAGTCATTCTGCAGCTTCTGATTATTATTTCAAAAAAGAGCAGTATCTACGTCGTTTTCAGCCGCACTGATGAAGATCTTCCTGATGAGAAAGTGATCATGATTCATTGTCCACGTCGGAGCAACTAGTTGTACACCTGACGAACCACATGGATATTACTTTCTTAAGATCAAGGGACAAAATGCGCTGTGCAGCAAAACCTGGCTCCTGCTAAATTTGGTAGATCTGTGGTTGTTTCCATTTATTTGCGTAGTAGTCGTTCACCAGCGCGTTTTGCAGATTCCCCGACTCCAGCACGCCTTTCACCAAGTGGGCCGGCACGTGTCCTCCCCGCCCTGCCGAAACCGCATCCAGCCCCCCGCTCCCGTATATCGCGGTTTTGTTGGCAACCGCGTCCTCCTTCGTCGCGCCGTTCGCTGGTATCCCCGACGCGTCCACCTGCCCAGAGAGTTTCTCTGACAGGTTATTCTTCATCTTCCCGCCGCTTGTCGTAGTAGTAGGACCCATCAGATACTCCTTTGCGTCCATTACGTCGGTTCCCAGCAGCCCCAGCTCGAGCACGTCGCTCGCCGTCGCGGTGCTTGTTGTAGTAGCTCCCCGAACTACGGTTTTCTCTCCCATCAGCTCCGCCTCGAGCACGTCCCTCGCCAGCGGTCGTGGCGGCTTCTTCGCCAGGCCCACCGCGTTTGTCACGCTGGAAAGCAAGCCGCCATCGTGCCGGAGGTCGGCGGCCTGTACGCCGAATAGGAGGCGGTCCACCACCGCGTTGTCGGCGAACGTCGGGTTCAAACTCGTGTCCGTTTCGAACGAGTAGGCTCCGCTGTCGTCGTAGTCCGCCGCAGAAATCGCAGGAAGTTGTGGCCCGTCCTCGAGGCTGAGCGCTTCGCCCTGGCCCAGCCGGGGATTGCCGAAGTTGGTCGTCACAATCATTTCGTACACCTGGCAGGGGCGAAATGGATCCGCGCACACACCGTCGGTCAAAACCGGCTCGCTTTGTCCAGACGGCATATTGCTCCACGTTTTGAAGTTTTTATACGCCTTCAGCGCCGGATTTCTGTCGTAGCTCGGAGGCGGAAAGGACGACGTGATACTTCCGCTGTTCTTTACAAGATTACTGCCGCTTCCGCCCGCCGAACTGCTCCGTAGCAGCGCTGCGATTTTCGCGTCGATTGCTCTCTCCTCCGCGGTCATCTTGGCTTTCCTCGCAGAGGCCAACTTGCGCGCCACGGAGGGTTTGCCCACGAAGGGATGCGGCCGGCCTGTAAAGGGCTCTGCGGCGCCCGAGCTACCGAGAAAAAACTCGCCCACGGCTTCCTTCACCTTCGTGATGCCGGCAGTCAATTTCTGCCTCAACGACTTTTCCAGCACAGCCGCGTTCCACCGGCCAAACTCTTTCAGCCGCTCGTACTCTTCTTCCGAAGACGCGTACCCGCACAACTTCGGAAACCGCAGCAGCCCGTGTTTTTCCTTCTCCGTCCCACCAGCACCCGCTAAGGATGCGAACGCTCCCCCTTCAACCCGCCCGTATTCCTCGTTTCGAAAGAGGTTGAGGTGCGGATGGAACCAGCCTCGCATAGGTGGCATGGTCTCGGAAAGGTATTTCGTGGGTTCCTTGAACACGAAGTCCACGTCCCACAAAATGCGATCCGGATCGTTGTGGTCCCGCACGCGGACGTGCGCTTGCCGAATAGGCTTCTTGAACACAATGAAGGGATGCTTGTACTCGTTGAAGATACCTTCAGTATTTTTACGATAGAGAGCGATACGAATCATGACAGACTGATGAAATGAAAACATAAACAAAGCAGAGCAGATGACACTACTACTGTGAAGATGGAACGATTGTATCTGGTGTACCATTGATCCATTTTGTTCATGCTGAGCAGCAACCTTCCCACGTTTCTTGTCCTTCTGATAGATGTACATAGAATTAGAACTTCGAACCATCCTCGGGCTGGAGAATCGGCTGTAGTTCGATTTCTCTCGGCCGCCGGATAAATCTGTTTACTGATACTGTAAGAACAAAGTATGAGTAGGCGTTGGTTGTAGATGAGCTAAAGGTGCTTCAGGGCGAAATCAAATTCAGATTGAAATCATGGATTATGTTGCACCTCCCGGCACGGCTTTTCCGCATTCGCTCCAGGTTTTTGCCGCCCATTTTTTTTCGTCCCCCACGTTGCTGTACTCGACCAGGTTTTGCTCTAGAAAGAGCGGCGTGGTTCCCCGCCCGTGGTATTTCCAGTACTTCTTGCCGAGTGTGTCCCCGTACGGGTTGCTGAAACCGTCCTTGTTCCCTTGCCAGTCGCCGTACAGCTTCCGCCACTTGCTCTCGACGTCCGAACCTGGGTTGTAGTCCAGCCTTCTCTTCCGCATGATTGCGTCCTCCATCTCCGCTCGGTCCGCGCTCTCCCTCGCGTACGGTACTAGCTCTTGCCGCACCCACTTTCGGTACGATGACATCAACAGTTACAAGCCAAAACAATGCATTTCTAGAGCAGAGGACATCTTTGGATGAAAACCGGACGCCACTCGTTCCCGGTGCCGGACCCTCGCCCCCGATGCCGGACGCGAGAAGGTCGCTGGAGCACCGGCGGGAGATGAGCCATTCTCCACTAGAGGCGGGGAAGATCTTTCAACAGCTGGAGATATCCAAACAGGACGGGAGGGGGGAAGCACCAGGAATTTTCGACACTCTAGGTTTACAACGGCGGCAGCAGTCCCAGTGATGTGCTATTTTTTCTCACAGCACGAGCTTCAGGATGGCCGCCCCTGCTGTCCTGGCGGCAGCGCGGTCTTGTGATGTTGAGGCCAAGGATTGCTCAAAACGGGCCAAAAGAGGGAACGGCTGTTTTGAAAAGATGCGTCTGACGATGCATTTTTTTAAGGTGTAAAACAGTCCGAAGTACGACGTGCCGGCGAGCACGTCCGCCATGCGCACCTTAAACACGTCTTTTTCCCGCTCCTTCAGAATCTTTAGACTCCGCAGCCCCGCCAGCGCCAGGACATTGGCGGCATTCTCCGCTGCCGACCCCAGCGCCGAAAACGCGTCCATCGGGTCGTCGGACGAGTTCTCCACCGCGGTCGTGGTCTTCTTCACGAGCGCCTTAAAGAGGTAGTAAACCCATCTCTACGTTCATACCCAGACTTTTCCTAACGGACGCCAACTGCAGGGACACAGGCAGCGCGACACTCCCGCCCACACATCTTGGCTTCCGTGGTTCGCCCAGAGGAAAAGATATCGGCGCCGTTCTGGAACTCTGAAACCCATACCCAAAAGAACGACGTCAGAATTCTAGAAAAATTCTGGCAAAAACCCATACTCCAGAACGTAGCTGGGCAAATATTGGCGCGTATTCTTGCCCATCGGTATGGGTTTTTTTCTATTGGGAATCGCTTGCATTTTGGCTCGTATTTTCTGCTGCTCTCTTTAAAGAGGTTAAGCCCTCTGCCGACAAGTATGGGTTTCCAAACTTCCAGATTCTGGAACTTGGCCTACTCAAGTATGACCTTTTGACGTTGAAAGTTCCAGACAAAAGGCCAAGGATTCGCATCGGCTTCCTCCCATGCAATCGGCCCACAGCTCACCCGTCGGTGGAACTTGGCCCTCGCCAGCCAATAGGAAAAACCTGGGCACGTTCTGGATCTGGAAGATGGGTTCTGTCCCTCCATACGCTCTTTCAGAAAATCGGCGCCCTCGCCCATCGCCTCCTTCGCGACCTCGGAGACCGACTGCTTCAGTTCTTTCCCCACCTTGGTCACGGAGCCCATCGACTATGAAGGGACCAAGTGGTAAGTCTAAGTGGCTAAGTGGTATAGCGTATAGTAATACATTTATTTTTTTCCATTTCCACCCTCATATGCCGTGCCCCCCTCAGCGGGGGCAGAAACGACACCGAACGCAGAGGCTAAGATCTCATCGGACAGAGGTCCGCAGAGCTCGCTCAAACGCTGACTTTGGGGGGCGGCTTTTCGGGGTCCCCTTTGGGGATCCAAAGGAGAGCAGGGCCGCAGCAGCAACGCGCGCGATTTCTCGCGGTCGGGGGTAGGGTTGGCACTCCTGCGCCCTCCCTGTAGCTGACAACCAACCGCTACCCTGGCCGCACTCTTTACTTTATTTGTCCTGCTTTTAATTAGACTCCATCACCACTCTAGGTAGTCAGTGGCTTTCCCCACCTAGCCCTTTCCGTCTGTGCGACCGCCATCCCCTACCCCCCACAGCGGGGCATCTCTGAAACCGCCCGGCGCTTAGCGCCTTGACGCAGTCGCCACCTAGGGCAATCCGCC
>RXOD01004094.1:0-29092 GCA_005223375.1 Amoebophrya sp. AT5.2
GCGGCTCGCTCCGGCTCGGCAGCGGACTCTCCGTGTACCGTGCGGTCGACGTGAACGGGCGGCTCTCGCTCGCTGAGTACGCCAACGCGGGCAGCACCCTCTCGCTGCGCAGCATGTGCAGAATGGGCAGCAACGCCTCCGTGCTGAGCTTCGGCTTCTTGGGCAGCGCGGTCTCCGTGCGCGGCGCCTTCCGCTTGGGCAGCCGCGCGTCGGTGCTGAACTTCCTCAACCTGGGCAGCTCGCTCTCCGTCCGCAACGTGATGAAGCTTGGTAGCACGTGCTCCGTCGTGGGCGACCTGCTCGTACACACGAAGGTGTCCATCTGCAACCAGGTGTTCGTCGGTTCCGCCCTCTCGCTCCGCAACAGCTTCCGCTGCGGCTCCAACACCAGCGTGCTCGGATTCGCGAGCCTCGGCTCCAGCCTCAGCGTGCGCAGCTTCAGCCGCGTGGGCAGCCGGATCTCGGTGCTCGACACCTGCCAGCTCGGAAGCTCGCTCTCGCTCCGCGCGGCCACCAGGTGCGGCTCCCAGAACAGCGTGCTCAGCTTCACCAGCCTCGGCTCCAGCATCTCCGTGCGCAGCCTGGCCCGCCTTGGCTCCCGCGTGTCGGTGCTCGACCTGCTGAGTTTGGGAAGTTCCGTTTCCGTGCGCAGCACCGCCCGCTTGGGCAGCATGGCCTCGGTGCTCGACATGTTTGCCATCGGCTCGGCAATCTCGGTGCGCGCCTACCTCCGCGTGGGCTCCGGCCTGTCGGTGTCGGCGACCAACAACCGCATCGGGGGCTCGCTCTCGGTCCACGGCCTCACGGGCGTCGGCAGCGCGCTGTCGTGCCGGTCCACCAGCCGCATGGGCAGCCGGGCGTCGGTCCTCAACATGCTGAACTTGGGCAGCGCCCTGTCGGTGCGCAGCATGATCCGCTGCGGAAGCGGCCTGTCGGTACGCGGCCTCACCGCGGTTGGATCCATCTCGAAGATCTCGATCATCAACTTCACGGCGGTGGGCAGCTCGCTGTCCACGCGGTGTGTGATCCGGTCCGGAAGCAAGATGAGTGTCCTCAACTGCTTGCAGCTGGGAAGCTCGCTCTCGCTGCGCTCGACTATGAGGAGCGGAAAAGACCTGTCGATTCTCAACTTCACAGCGGTACTGATAAATTTTAATTTTTTTACATCGAGTTCGAGTCCGGCCATGCCAGCAGCTTCTGTAATCGAAGCTATGGTTTCATTTTCTCTGCAGAAGTTCTTGTAGACCAATCGACAACTACGTACTACAATGTGTCCCATCTTCTACTTCAACAAACATCCCCAAACCAAAACAGCTCGGCTCTTCGTTCTCCGTGCGCAATCAGTGCCGGATGGCTGGAGCAATCTCACTGCTGCAGTTCGCCAACTGCGGGTCGGCGTTGTCCGTGCGCAGTCATTCGCGCTTCGGCAGCCGAACAAGCGTGCTCGACACGCTCACGTTGGGGTCGTCCATGTCCGTGCGGGCAATGTCCAGACTGGGCTCGGCGCTCTCCGTCAAGGGTACTTGAAGATGCCTCTTGTAGAATCCTTGGAAAGTCAAAGTTTCAGTTTGTTTGACTTTGATGATGATGTCTTTGTTTGCTACGTACTTACTCTTCCAGCCGCAGTGCGGGTTTTTAATTTCAGTCCGATAGTAGATCCTCAACCGCGATGAATCAACCTCAATAACAGGCGATGTGCGCATGTCCGCGAGGACGTCGGTGCTGCAGGCATGCTGCATCGGAAGCACGCTTTCGCTCCGTAGCACTCTTCGCATGGGAAGCAACGCGTCCGTTCTGAACTTCGCAAATTTGGGTAGCGCGATGTCGGTGCGCAGCTTCGTGCGTTGCGGCAGCGCGCTCTCGGTGAAGGGCCTGACCGCGATCGGCAGCTGCGCGCGGTTGTCCGTAATCAACTTCGCGGCCGTCGGGTCGTCGTTGTCGGTTCGCTCGCACAGCAGAATCGGCAGCCGCGTCTCGGTGCTCGACATGATGGCTCTGGGCTCGGCGATCTCAGTCCGCGGAAACATTCGCGCCCAAGGACGATTTTCCGTGCTCGATGCGCAGACTTTGGGTACCGAAATAACGCATTTTCACTCGCAAATTCACAGCGATCATTTAATAGTTTTTTTCTATCCGTCGAACAAGATGTTTGTAGATCGTGCTACGCAATCCCAATCTTCTCATCCCACGCACGCGCTGTAATTGAGCTTCCAGTATCTATTTCTAAGTATACAAATTGCTGTACTCATCCTCATCGTCTTCGTCATTTTTTCGCCCTTCCATTTCCAATAAATTCCACATCAGGCTCCGCCCTCTCGATCCGCGCCTTCCTGCGGCTGGGCTCCGGCCTGTCCGTGTTGGGTGCTGCGCAGTGCTCTGGTCGCCTGTCCGTGATGGACCAGGCGTGCGTCGGCAGCGCGCTTTCCGTGCGCAACAAGCTTGTTGGCGGTACCCGCATGTCCGTCCTCGACTGCATGGCGCTCGGGTCGTCGATCTCCGTCCGGGCCTTCGTGCGGTGCAACAGCGGCATCTCCGTGAAGGGCGTGGTTCGGGTCGGCTCGCTCTACAACGCGTCCTGCATCGACTTCGTGAACGTGGGTTCTACCCTGAGCCTGCGCGCGCACAGCCGCCTCGGCTCCAAGTTCTCCGTGCTTCAGTTCGCGAGCTGCGGGTCGGCCCTCTCCGTCCGCGGCACGTGCAGACTCGGCTCCAGAACGAGCGTGCTGGACTGCCTGCGGTTGGGCAGCTGCGTCTCGCTACGCAGCTTCGCGCGGTTGGGAAGCGGGCTCTCCGTCTCCGGCGACGCACTCACCAAGGGCATGTGCTCGGTGGTTGGCTTCGTGCAGGTGGGCAGCGCCTGCTCCCTGCGCGGCATGCACCGGCTGGGTTCGAACGCTTCGCTTCTCAGCTTCGTGAACATGGGCAGCGCGCTTTCGGTGCGGTCCTTTACAAGGTTCGGCAGCGGCTTCAGCGTCGCGGGCCTGGCCACGGTCGGCAGCTTGTACAGCCTCTCCGTGTGCAACCAAATGTTCCTGGGTTCGACCATCTCGGTTCGCGGCGCCAGCAGAATGGGTTCGCGCGCAAGCGTGCTCAGCTACCTGGACATGGGAAGCAGCCTTTCCGTGCGTGGAACCACGCGCTTCGGAAGCAGAGCCTCCGTGCTGGACTGCTACACGCTCGGTACTGTGACTTTTAGCTTTGTTTTCGAGTGTGCATCCATCTCTATGATCACTTGGGCAGAGTGCTATAAATGCAGAATTTGGGCATTCGTGTTGGTCGATCACTGTACTTCTCAGGAAACCATTTTCTTCTCAATGGAACGCGAAATGCACCGCAAACTACAGGTTCCTCGATGTCGCTGCGCAGCCTGTCGCGGTTCGGCAGCAGCCTGAGCGCCATGGGCAATCTGCTCAACCACGGGCTGTTCTCCGTGTGCGACGTGGCCAAGTTCGGTTCGACGTTGTCGATCCGGAACTACCTTCGCATCGGATCTTCCCTCTCCGTTTACGGTCAGGTGATCGGCGCGAGGCAGGGCACTGCGGCCTCAATCTACGGCGCGGGCCACATCGGATCGGCGCTCAGCCTCCGAGCCTTCTCGAGGTACATACTCGCTTTCCCTTCGACGTAGCTAGTTTGGCATAGTGCCACAGCGGCCACAAAGACGACTTACAACCGTGACTGCTAGTTCCACCAAGTTCAGTTTAACTTTAACAAGATAGAAGTGCTCGAGGTCCACCTAAATCGCAATGCCAAACCACAAACAGGATCGGAAGCTGCGTCTCCCTGTTCGGCGCCTTGCGGGTCGGCGGTAGCTTGTCCGTCACACAGCAGATGGAGGTTGCGTCTTCGCTCTCGGTGCGCGGCGCCGCGCGCATGGGAAGCCGTGCCAGCGTCCTGGACTGCCTTGCGTTAGGTACGATTGTCTTATTGCTTTGTTCGAACTAGTGGTACGGCTACCGAAGCCGGATAGATTTCGTTTGCATCTCCGATCTGCTACTGCTCTGATGTCGATCAGGATCAAGAACAACGAGCGACCAGAGAGCTTGAAAATTTGAAACCACACATCCACAGGCTCCGTATTGTCCGTTCGCTCATTTGTGCGAATCGGAAGCGGATTGTCTGCAACCGGGCTGACGAGATGCGGTTCCACCTACAGCGCCTCGGTGATCAACTTTGTCAACATCGGAAGCACGCTTTCGCTACGCTCTCACAGTCGCCTTGGCAGCCAGCTGTCCATCCTCGAATTCGCACACTGCGGTAGCGCGCTGTCCGTCCGCAGCAATATGCGGTGCGGAAGCCGTATGTCCGTTATGGACCACCTAAACCTGGGCAGCTCGCTGTCCGTCCGCAGGTCGGTGAAGATGGGCGAAAACATGTCGATCGTCGACTTCCTGCACCTGGGAAGTACCGTCAGCGTCAGGAGAAGCGCCCGCATCGGAAGCCGACTCTCAGTGGTCGACTTCTTCTCGATCGGTATTTTTTTACAATTTCTTCGGGCTGCAGCTGCTTTGAACTTCTGTCTCGATCAGATGCAAGTCCTCGATTTCAGTTTCTCCAATGAAAAACTTAATGCTCTACTGATGCATGGGGACCTGGAACCAACTGGATCGATAAATGTACAATCACAAGCGGCAACATCTTCATCTGAACTCAGGTTCATCCATCTCGGTGCGGAACACGGCGCGGTTGAGTGGATCTTGCTCCGTCATCATGATGGCGGCTCTCGGGAGCTCCTTGTCGATCCGCTCCATTGCGCGTTGCGGATCTCGATGCAGCGTCCTCGACACACTCATGTTGGGCAGCAGCATCAGCATCAGGTAACTGTGGTTATCTGTCACTTTGTATAGACGTCGAAGATTCATTTGTTATCAGCTTCTTGAAGGAAGCTAAGCTTGAAAACTCACTTGAGCAGCGGAGGTTCGTTGTAGTCTAGCTTCTTCGCAGCGACCTCGACCTGTGCTGCACGGTCAATCAAGCACGCAAAATGATACAACAGGGCTGCTGCGCGCCTAGGAAGCAGTGTTTCGATGACGGGAAGTGCCAGGATGTCGAACGCCAGACTCTCCTGCACAAGCTACATGAATGTCGGCTCTGCACTTTCCATCCGCGGCATCACCCGATTCGGCTCTCGAGCCTCCGTTATCGATTGCCTCACTCTCGGTACTGATTTTTCTACGCGAGTTTCGCTTTGGTGAAATTGGATACATTCAGTTGCTTTGCTTTGAAAAGTAGAGAGGGCCGCATTGCTCCGCCCACGAAGTTGCACGAATCCATCGGAAAGAGTCATCATTTGAGCCACGACGTTGCAAAACTCTCCACCCCACAGGCTCCACGCTGTCGACGCGAGCGTTCATCCGCGCGGGAAGCACTCTGAGCGTCGTCGGCCTCGCCGCCGTCGGCTCGTGCACGAAATTGTCCGTCATCGGCTTCGCGACCACGGGAAGCGCGCTCTCTGTCAGGTACTCACCGCTGCGCTGATTCAGTTTTTTGTCCACAACACGTCTTCACGATGTCGAAACATGTACGATGTTTTGTAGGCTGGATCTTCGATGAAATGAATTTCGCATCAGGTCGCATTCACGCCTCGGCTCGCGCGTGTCCGTCCTGAACTGCCTGGCTCTCGGGTCGAGCATGTCGCTGCGCGCGGTGATTCGCGCCAGTTCGGCGATGTCGGTCGTTGGAGTTCTTCGCACCGGGTCCTGCGCGTCTGTGCTGGCGGCGCTTAACATCGGCAGCTCGATGTCGCTACGCTCCACCGGCCGCCTGGGCAGCGCGCTCTCGCTCCTCAATTTCGTTAACCAAGGCAGCAGCCTGAGTCTGCGCGGCTTCAGTCGCATCGGCTCCGGCATTTCCGTCATGGGCAACTTGCCAGTCGGCGGAAGACTATCGGTACCAAAATAGGATGAGTAAGTTACTTTCATCATGAACTGAAGATCAAGCAATGTATTGAATTCGTTCCACCGCTTCTACAGCACCCATGTATTTTGACACAGTTGTTGTAAGATGTGGTTTTCTTCAATCTTCAATAAATTTTTCGAAACCAAAAAAAAAAAAACACCATCAGGTCATGGAGTACGCCCACACGGGCTCATCGATCTCGGTACGTGGCGTGAGCCGATGTGGATCTAGGGCGTCCGTCCTCAACATGATGATGTTGGGCAGCTCAATGAGCGTGCGCTCAGCAATTCGCCTGGGCTCGTCCTTGAGTATTGCGGGAAACACAAGATTCAGCTCGATCACCAAGTTCTCCGCGTTCAGCTTCGTCAGCGCTGGAAGTAGCCTCAGCGTCCGCGGCGCCACAAGGTATTTTTTGAAACTCAAGTTTCAGCCGCTTTTGTCTTGATCATGCACAGATGTGTTTTTTCTGGAAGCCGTTCCACGGCTCATAGGCCGCAGCTGTTGTCCCACTCCCAGCACGCTCCACGTCAATCAGTCTATTTTTCCGTCACACGCAGTATCCACCAATCAAACCACAACCATCTCCAGGCTCGGTAGCCGTGCGTCCGTGTTCGACTGCCTCGCGCTCGGCAGCAGCATCTCCATCCGTGGCTTCAACCGTCTCGGATCAGCCTGCAGCATCAAGGGCGTCCTTCGATCCGGCGCGTCGGCCACCTCGCTCTTCGGTGCCGCGCACATCGGCTCCACTCTTTCCGTCCGCAGCTGCACGCGGTTCGGCAGTCGGCTCTCCGTCCTGGACTCCGTCTCGCTCGGAACCAGTCTGTCGATGCGCGCGTTCGCAAGGCTTGGTTCGGGCCTGTCCGTGAACGGCGACCTCAACGTGTCTGGAAGCACCTTCCTCTCCGTCACGGCGATGCTCCACGCGGGTAGCACGCTCTCCGTCCGCAGCTTCAGCCGCTTCGGCAGCCGGGCTTCCGTGCTCGACTTTGTGACGATCGCGTCCTCGGTGTCGCTGCGCGGCTTCAGCAGAATGGGTAGCAAGGCCTCGGTGCTCAACTTCACGAGCCTGGGCTCGGCGCTGTCGGTGCGCTCCTTCGTCCGGCTGGGAAGCGGGCTTTCCGCGACCGGGATGGTGCGCATCCACGACACAGTCAAGATCGGTGAGGCCGCTATGGTGTCCAGCGTGAGCGGGTCCACGTACACGATGAAGATGTACCCCTACCAAACCACGAAGGCGGTATTGTCTATCTATCACTTTCTTTCTTCATCCCTGCTGGCTACTGCCAATGTTTACAACGAGCACTCTTGGTAACAATGTCCAATATCAACGTCGTAGACCATGACCACAGCAAGAGAGGCATCCTTACTTTGTCAAAGTCGAAAACATCAACCCTCCACGAAACCACAACAGGGTATCACGATGAACTCGAATAGTGGCACGGTAACGGGTACGCTGCACGGTACATGGTCGGCAGACAACGCGGTGACCTCGTCCGATAGGAGGAGGAAGCGCGATATCACGCCGCTGTATCAGGAGCTGCTGAAGGTGGCGCCAAGAAACGACAAGGCGCTGGCACTCATGGATGAAGGTACAGTCGTGTAAACATTTCATTGTGCCGTTCCCATCCGATTTATTCATGCTTGGATGATTGAAGGTGTTTACCGAACCTTCCACCAGATCCAGACGAAAAATAAGTAAGAGCAGCAAATGCTACGAGTACGTCGAGCCATCAACATATCATACATTTCAACCATCGGATCTTGTACAAACCCTAAACAGGTCGCGTCTCGGAGGCTCGCGATGCCACCATCGTGCAGGTCCTGAAGGAGCTGCGGCCGGTGAGCTACCGGTACAAGCGTGCGGCGGAAAGCAAGTACTCGAGGTACGGGTTCATCGCTCAGGAGATTGAGGAGGTTCTCCCCAACATGGTGATCCGCAACCAAGAGGACGGCATGCTGCAGCTCCGCCTGGACGACCTGATCGCGGTGATCACGCTTGGCATTCAGTCGATCGACGCGCGCGTGTGGCAGCTCGACAGCGACGTGTCGGCGCTCAAGGATAGAGTGGACGACAACTACAACGCACTCACGGACCGTCTGAAGACCATCGAGGTCGTCATCCGAAAAGTCCTGATCGCGAAGAAAAACGCCGCGATTAGCAACAACGCAGCAACAGCAGGACCAGGAGCTGGTGCGGAGATGAGAAACGCGACGAGCGTACTAGTGGCAAGTAGAGAAGAGACGGTGAGAGTGACGGTTGTGTCGGAAAACGCAACGAACGTCACGAACGCGACAAATGTGACGTTTGCACTCAACACAACGGAATTGTTGATGCAGGCGGAGCATGATTCGCAACTCCCGTCCATCGCGACGCCAGAAAACGGCATCTACAGCTGAATGCCTGCTGAAAGGACAGAGAAAAAATATAAGTCGTGGGAAAAAAGAAACAACGACGAAAGACGAGGCACAGCGAAACGAAAAACTGTGCACTCGATGAAAAAAATCACAAACAGAGTAAACAGTTTCACAAGCGAATGATAAGCGAATCTAACCGAAAAGCAATGTGAATAGATACCTCGAAGAACAGCACTAAAAGAAAATCTCGATGAAGTTGCTACCTCTTCAAGAAAGTATCTGAAAGTCCGCAAAAAATCGTATCCGTGAGAAGAACGACCTTTACTACTTGTTATCTTCGCATCGAAAACCTACAGACTTTCAATTTTTCAATCTAACGCGCAAGGTCGCTCTTCAGAGGCTGGCTGCGTCCATCATGGGGCCACGCCAATGAGAGCACGAATATTGTAGTAGCTATTTGTCACAATTTTATGAATGCTGTTGTCAGGGGTGCGTTGCTGCGGTGCGGAATAAAATTTTTGTACCGCTCTGCAACCCACTCAGCTCGGCATAGCTTCAATCTTTGCATGGTCTCTGATTTGAGGATACCCGATGAAAACAGATCAATCGTAATACATCTACCCAACAAGACGAAAGGTCTGCCAAGATTTTTAGCTTTGTGAGACGGATGAACGATGATTCAACAAGCGCCTACCTACAAATCGTTTTGAATTGCTCTTACCAACTACAAGTAATTTTTGGTAAAACATCACGCACTTCCGATTCAGCAAACTGGGTCTACGTGCGCGCACCAGTAGCCGCTTACGAGGGTAGCTCTGTGAATCGGATTTACAACGTTTTGATGCAAGTAGTCGAGCCATTTCAACACAATTACCATAAGCGAAAATTTCACGTCGCGAGCACTGAGATCGTCCACCTTGGTGTCCGCGAACGAAATTCACAAAGCGAAGCAGAAACTACTACGGGTAATTGTTACAAACGCGCATTGACAGCTCGCAGCCACAGGCCCTGACGTCCACTTTAGGGGCTTGCGGAGGTGAGTCGCACGATGTGCGAAAGGCTTGTATGATGCGACAACACACCAGCACAACGACTACAGCATCTGTTGTCACTAGGGAAGGTACCTGATTCACATCTCCCGGTCGATCGGTAGCCGCACCAAAATGTGCCCTGAGATAATTCTCTACCAGGAAATATCTACCGTCACCAAATTTCTCGCGCTTAGCCCGCTGAGAATAAAAGGTATTAGCTTCCGGATAACATCGCTTGAATTTTTAGATTTCTCGTTACCAGAATTTCGCACAGACCAAGTTCGTCGAGTACCACGGAGGTCTACTTATCTATCGCACGTTTACCTCAAATAAAAATCGATACCTCTTCGTCGCTCGCTCTCCTTGCGAGGGCCACTCACAGTTTTAGAATATTTGTACGTCGATCTCGATGATGAATCAGTCGCAGTAATCCGAACGTTCTTCGATGCTAGCATCGTTGGTGTCATTGTCATGTTGTTACCTATGCTTCGATACGTCTTCTCAGGTTATATCGTCAATTGCTTCTGAACGAATCAAACAGAAATTATACTTTCGCTTACGAGTTGTACGATCAAAATCAATCTATATCAGTCAAGGAATATGCAACTTCCGAGATAGAGAGGCCCCAAGACGTTCTTCACAGAACTGAAGGGCCTCTGTCGAGTTGTTATATTGAGATTTGCATGAACGAAAACGATAAAGCCCGACCAAAACAATACTTAAACAGTTTCACCGATATTCAAAAGCTCTGAACGAGAATCGAGATGGAAAGAAAACCACGACGAGGCGTGCCTTGCTTGAGGACGTCTGCACCTCTTCGTGGGAGGAAGAGGCGTTCTTTTTCTGATATTGTGCTGACTGTTCGAGTTCTGTTCAAGTTTCGGTTCGTTTGCGTCACTCGTGACCACATTCTCTTATGTGAGTGCTTCCTTACTTGGCTCCGGATCGATTGCTACAAGAAACAACACCACCAAAACCGATCGGAATCATGATCATTGATGGCTGCCCTGCCTCGTCGTCCATTACGTTGTCTGACTGTCTGAACGGTGTAGCAATATCAATCTCAAGCATCAGCTGGTCTGAAACTGGAATAGTGCCATCGGTGAGGACAGGCTTCTTCGGTTTGGTGAGGCAGATTTCTTCTTCTTTGTCGCTGTTGGAAAAGCGCTAATTCGGTGTTTTTTTCACGTCCTGTTCCTGCAAGGAGAGGTAAACCAATGAATGGTCGTCGACGTGCGTACCAGTCGTCGTAATAAACAACCACGTCGGTTGTTTCCGTTTCTGTGGTAAATCTCGCGTATGGAAATTATCCCCCCCATGATCGTTCCACACGTTTCTCTATTTCCGCGGCGCACGACAACGAACAGCGGAAGTCTTCCCCCAGGCCAGACGAGACCGAGGTCGTGTTGCTCTTTCGGTACAGAGCATCTCAACATACTAGACTTTCATAAAACGAACACGAGGACGAAGTGCACTTTCTTCTACCCTCCATTTTTTTACACCGCCGACACCCTCATAAAAAAAACCCAACTCGACCGCAACAAGACCTCGGATCGTTTCGGACGGAAAACAAAGCGTATCATCTGATTGGCTAGGGTGATGGCGTTTTCGCAAGCGAGAAAAGGGCTGCGGCCCTTTTCGGCGAATTTTTCGGCGCGCCGGGTGCTGAACGTGCGACAGCTGAGTGGGGAGCAGCAGCGCCGGTGGTTCAGCAAAATGCAAGCACCGCCGCTGGTGTACATTTCGGGAGAGGAAATGACGCACTACGCCTGCAACCTCATGATGGATAAGTGGATCACCCCCAACATTGACACATCGAAGTACTAACTACCGAGATTATCAATAGATTGACATTCATTGACTGAAACAAAGAATTGAACAACTCAGGCGTGCAAATCAATAAAATCAATGTATGTGTTCATCTTTCACACTCTCTCATCCTCGTCTTCACAGGTGGGAGTACTACGATCTGAGCTGCAAGGCTCGCGACGACACCGAGGACAAGGTGCTCCATGATGCCGTCGAGGCCGGCGCACGCATCGGAGCTATCTTTAAGGAGCCCACCATCACTCCGACCGCCGACCAAGTGAAGGAACTCGGTAAGTCTTTTCATTGTACTTCTATCGCAGTCTTTTCTTTGTACTTGTATCGCAAGGAAGTTGCGCTACTACTTTCGAGTGAATTGGTGACCTCTCGTTGAGTGAAAAATCTTCACCGTTTTATTCTTTCACTCGGCCGTGTACACCAGGTCTGAAGAAGGCGTGGGGTTCCCCGAACGGGGCCATGCGCCGGGGGTGGAATGGGATCACCATTTCGCGCGACACCATCCATATCAAGGGGATGAAGCTCGGCTTCGACAAGCCCGTTCTGTTCGAGCGTCACGCTGTCGGCGGCGAGTACGGCGCTGGCTGGAAGGCCGTTGGCAGCGGAAACATTGAGACGCGGTACCTAGTAGCTACCAAAGAATCAATAATCTCGTAACTTTGCTGTAGGTTGTTGCTCTTTTCCGAAGTGGTCGAGGCCACGCACTGTAGCAAGGCACCCGTGTAGTTGCTTACTTTCTGCTTTTACGCTCGTTAATTCATCATTGAGGTAGAAAGTCAGTGTACGCAGCGTTAACTTTTACTTTCTTCGCGATGAGGATGACATGCACTTCTTGTGCGAGAGTGCTAGCGCTGATCGACTACGATTACGAAGAAGACTATAAAATTTTGAATCGGCAGGTTCTACCCCGACTCGATGAATTCTCTCGAGGACGCGAAGATTGTGGACACGCGCAAGTTGACGGACGAGGACAACGTTGTGGTGACGTATCACAACCCGCTCGACAACGTGGAGGCGCTCGCGCACCACTTTTTTGCGCGCTGCCTCGAGGCCAAGGTGACTCCCTACGTGGTTACGAAGAAGACCGTGTTCAAGTGGCAGGAGGGGTTTTGGCAAAAGATGAAGAAAGTGTTCGACGAGAGCTACCACGACAAATACAAGCAGGCCGGCTTGCTGGACAGCTGCGGTGGGCAGCTGCAGCACCTTATTTCCGACGCCGCCACCATGCAGATCATCCGGTGGACCGGAGGCGGCTTCGGGATGGCCGCGCACAACTACGACGGTGACATGCTCACGGACGAGGTGGCGCAGGTGCACCGGAGTCCGGGGTTCATCACCTCCAACCTGATCGGACAGAAGGCCGACGGAACCATGATCAAGGAGTACGAGGCGTCCCACGGAACGGTGGCCGACCTGTGGCACATGCACCTGCGGGGCGAGGAAACCTCGCTCAACCCGCTCGGCCTGGCAGAGGCCATGATTGGCGCCATCCAGCACTCTGCGAAGCTGGGCATGGTACTCTCTTACTCTTTTACCTTCATAGCATACTTCATAAAATGCAAACTCCAAAAAAAAAAAATTTTTACTACAGGACGCCGGGACTTGCCCGGACGCGCAGAAGCTGATCGACTGGTCGAGTGGGCTTCGCGACTCCATGCACGCGTGCATGGTTGCGGGCGCGGGCACCCGCGATCTGTGCGGGCCGTCGGGACTGACCACCGAGCAGTTCATCGACGCGGTGGCCGAGCACATGGCGACGGGGAAGGTCCCGGGCGTCGCGGCCGCGCCGGCGGAGGTGAGCCCGGTGCGGACGGAAATCCGGGACAGCAACGTGGACCTCGACACCGTGAAGAAAATGTTCGACGAGTACGATTCCAACGCGGACGGCACCATCGACCTAGACGAATTCGCGCGGATGCTCGTCAAACTCGGCGTCGCACCCAAGAAGGGCGGAAGCAAAAACATGTAAGCCTCTTGCTTCTGATCATCATGGGCCTTCTACTTCTCGTCACAGGAGATCTTCGACGGAGCGAAGCACGACGGAGCGAAGGCTGGACCGAGCGAGAAACTACGAGGCAGTTAGAGATGGTCGATCGCTCGAGATAAGAAAGTACTTACCTACCCAGCAGCGCTGGTCTTGCGTCCTCGATGTCGGTCGGGCATGCATCAAGTTTTTCAATAAATTCAGACAGCACAGTTTCCCTCTGCTGTAGCTTCTTGTTTTATCGATATTAGTTAATCGGCGTCCCCGTCCTCCACCAGGAGCATTCGGTCAGTACCAACGCTCGGACCGCCGGCGCTGCGTAACACAAATAAAAAACTTCTTTTCATTTCCCCAAAAAATAATTGTCAATGTCAAGAACGTATGTAAGTATGATGTTGTCGGTGTCGCTCGACGATAGAATACGTAGAACCGTATCCGTAAAAACTTAGAGTGGATTAGTAAATAGAATGCTCGTACGGAAATGCAGAGTAATAGAGCACTTTCGGTCTAAATCTAATACATCGAACCGGAACCGTCACCGTGAGACGACGGAAACGGAAACCAAGTAGAGCAAGGTCCGCCGCTAAACCTATAAGTCTATCGATAGAGGAGCGTGCTTAGCCTTAGCTGTAGCGCCACACGCTGCACCGCCGGCGGACATCGATCGACATCATCGATTTCGTATAGTAGGGCGGTATTGTTTCCACGATCCAGGTCCGCGTCCGAGGGCGAGTGAAGTCGACTGCAGACCGCGACTCCTCCACCGCTTCCGAGGCCAAGACTCCTCCACGGATCGGTGTGGTGCAGCGCCGCGCCTCAGCCAAACCTGCTCTCCACTACGTTGTATAGTACAACGAACAGCGGTGGGGGTGGAGGTGGTCGTGGCGAGGAGGATTATACTCGTCTTCTGGTGGCAATTGAATAAATGTGATTTTTCAAGAACAAGTTCATTGATTTTGGAGAATCACCGTCTGAGTTGTAGATGCTGTCACAGTCGCGAGGACCTCGGCAGAGGTTATTCTTGTACACCACTTACTACGTGGTCCTACGCGCAGGATCGATGTAGACGTTGGACCTGTGAGGCTTTGCAGATTTATAGAAAGATATTTGCGAGGGCGCAAATGACTAAACACGGGGACGGCGATAGGAAAGCGTAACCAAGCGGCATAGCATCGAATGAAATACCGCCAAGAACAATCGCTTCATTCAATCTTCATCTTCCAATGAAGTGGCGCTCTACCTCACGACCGCGACCTCCTCGACGGATCAGGTGACGTTTTGGCGCGGGCAACCAGCGAGTACGTAGGCGTAGCTAAAGGACGAGTTTTGCGTTGACTCATGCTCTGCATTTATAATGTATGTGCTGACCCACACAAGACGACATCACGAAAACGCTCGAAAAACACACGCTAGGACACGAACACGACGTAGATGAAAGACATGGGAATGCAAAGAAAACAGATGCTAAAGTTAATCGGCAGCATTTTGTGGCAGCATGTTGTTCTTCTTACTGTCAGTGGCGTCTGTTCGATGGAATTTTCAGAAAATATTTTGCGTACGGTCCGCTCGTTCTGTGGATCCACGACTGCGTAGAAGTTCTCGCGGGGAAAGTTACCCGCTTCCTTGGATACGTGGAAGAGGCCAATGAATATCGTTTCTTTCCTGTACTCATCAGAATCACGTCACGAAAACACGTCACTATGAGCTTTTGCAAAAAATCCTTTTTCGCGAGGTTTTTACCTTGGTCCAGCTCGTCGAGAGCAAAGTTTGCGAACGCTAGATATAGATTCAATCTCATTGAAAATTAGCGCGGCCCCGCCTGTCAAGTCGCCGCACAACGAATTAGGTCTGCTACGCCTGTTGCTCATGTGGACGAAAATGATGTGGCTGGCAAGTTTCTCTTTCGTCGCCGCGCATCTCACGCACACTGCCACTTGTGCGAAGATCTCATGGGCGGATGAATTAGAGCAAGAGCTGGAGTCTGGCTCGTATCCTGATTCTGTTTTTTCGCCTTGGATTTCGGAGGCTGCGTCGACAGACTCCACGGGATTGGGCTCGCGGATCGGAAGCCCCACTGAACAGAGTTTGGGCGCAGGGACGGAGTCGGGTGATAGTGACCCGGTTTCCACAGCTGATCCTCATCCTTCCGTCGACGGCTACCAAATGGGAGAAACACGAGGTGGACCGGCAACTCGAATTTTGGACGACGCACGCGTCGTCGGGGCACTGATGGAAGGTCCGACGTTCGACGAGTGGAAAGAGCACGCACGAAAGGGGCTGCTCCTCCGCTTCAAGGAAGTTGGCGGAAGCAGGGACGGTCTGCGAGGCAAGAAGCGACACAATTTTCTCTTCGAATCCCCGTACGCGGCGGACTATCGCGCCGCCGAGAAAGTCTACCGTGCTTTGTATTCGACGCCAGAGGTGGATGGAACAAGTCGCCGTGCTGCCCCTTCGACGAGCCGCGCGGCGTCTTCGCACCGCCTGCCGTCACAGGAGAGCAGCGACAGCAGCCGGCGTAAGTCCAGCTCGCATTTCTCAACCTGCGATAACTCCTGCTTTGGGGACGACAGCTTTCAGGAAGACGACATGCGGGTAGACCACATGCTAGACGTGCAGCTTTTCGGACCGTCTCCGAGCACTCTCTCCAACGGGAACAATGGAACAGCTGAACCTTTCGAACAACACAAGGAAAGAGCGGAGAGAGGAGAACCAGCAACGCCAGGAGTGCGCGTGCGCCGAGGACAAACAACTGGTTCAACATTATCTTCTTCACAGCCAACCAGAACCACGTCGCGCATTTTGCCATTTCCTGCAGAGGCTCTGCGCGTCGTAGAGCTTTTCGAGATGGGGAACAACGATTTTGAGCGGCATAAAATCGCCACGGGGGTGCATCTGCGGCGACACACGCGGCAAATTCTTCGCCACATTCTGGCTCGGCCGCCATTGCTACAGAGATGGTATGACCGCGCATGCGCAAACGTAGAACGAGACTTAAGGAGAACGAGTTGTAGCGTGTTCGAGTTTGATGATGTAGATTTATGCAACGAGGACGCGGAACAGTTGCCCCATCCCAACTTTACCGGGCGCCTTTATCAACGATCATGTAGATGGCGGATGCAGCGCGGCTTCCTCGCGCGTCTCGCAGGACAGCATCCGTTGAGCGAAACAGACCATTTCGCACACCACGTTGTCGACGCCACGTCCGGGCGACAGAGTAGACGCGAGAGCGACTCGCTCGACGAAATTTTGCACGACGCGAACCTGCTGTCTGAGAATGACAACCTTCATCTGGCCGCGAGCAAAAAGTTTCCTGACGGCATGGTAGCGGCGCACACGAAGCATGTTCGCAAGGCGTTTGAGACCATTTTCTCGTACCTGCTACCGCTTTTCCCGGTGTATCTGTCGGACGCGGAAAAGGACTGGCGGCCCGAAGTGGAAAGCTTAGTTACCGCGTTGGAAAAGGACGCGCTAAGGATGGGCAGTGCGAAATAAGAACTGTAAGTCCAACCAGCGGGAGTCCGTGGACCGAAACAATCCATCGTCACAGCTGTGGGATGCACTCGCGGCACACAAATCAGCGGCCGACTTCCACAGCAGTACGCTGGCTTGTCTCCGAGTCCGACGACGCTAGATCGACCAAGGTATTCATTGATAAATATTTTGCATTTGTTGACGATGCTTCTGGTTGTGCGAGGCCAACAACTTCTCCTTCTTCGGTAAAGTTGAAAAAATTAAAGAACTTGATCTTAAAGATAAAGTGAAGCAGGACCTCTGAGAGAAGATGATGATTAATATTTAGAATTCTCCGTCACGACGAGTTCGCTGAGGAATTATGCCAACCGTTCGGGAATGGTACTCAGCAGCGAGGGGAAGGTGACAGAAATGGAAACAAATCTACCACTACGACTCGCCTCAACAGTACTAGCACCACTACAGTTTTTCATTACAGTGCACGATCTATTCCACGTTTTTCAGTCGGCTTCAAAATTCTACACTAGTTGTCGAGATGTGCATGTGGGAAGCAAAGCTCGTGAAATATCACCTCGGTGGCTCTTGTTGATTGTGAAGATCAATCGCCAGAAATGACGTGAAAGTGATCAATGTGTACCGGAGCGAAGCAAGTCTCAGTCTCAGTACCTTCTGCATAAGTTTTTTCGGGAATCCATTGCGATACTTCCCCCAAGTTTTTCGCTCTGATTTTTGATTTTGCTTTCAGCTGCTTCACTTATTGCGCCTTCAATCGAAACCGAAAACAGCGACTGCGACAGTGACGCGCGTGTACTATAAGTAGTTTGTTATGGCAGGTTCGTTTCCGTTTAGCTTTAGTTTGTTATAAATGGCGCTTCGTCTGTACGAGGACGCTGGGCGCGTCGTCGATCGCGTGCGGCGGCGCAGGGTCGGCATCAAGGACGCCCTCTACAATTCCGGCTCCTCGTACTCGCTTCCGGTGCTCAAGGGCCTCGTTTGCAAAACTCTCGCGCTGGAGAAGTACCTGGCCGCGGCCCTCGCAAAAAGCGGCACTCGCGGCGAATTGTCCGACGTTCACGACGCCGGTTGTGAGAGTAGGGTCGACGGCGTCTCACTCTGTCTCGCGGTTGAGCTGTTGCGGTACAAGCTGGAGGGGAAGAAGTTTAAAGCCGGCGGGAAGCTCGTGACCCCGCTCAAGAGAAACTTGGACGCGATTGAAAGTCTTTTGTTGGAAGAAGTGCGGGAAGAGCTTGAAGCCGGAGGTCAAAAGAAGCTGGAGCCCAGCGAAGGGGACGTCAGGACTCAAGGCTCGGTCGCAACGGGTACGTCGCGCGAACGGGTACGACGCGTGCTGTTGGGGGAAGCCACGAGTGTGCTTGCGGAAGGCGGCAGAAGTTCATCTAACGCTGCGGGGGCCCCCGACGATGTTGAAGTGTCGGAGTACAGCTATTTTCGGATCAACCCGCGCGTCCTGTTGCCATATCTCACTGAGTGCGAAGATTCTTGTTCCGGACAAGAATCGGGCGAAGCACTAACGTTAAAGCGTCTCGAGTCATCGCTGGCGGCTGCGTGTGAGGCCTTCCTGCGAAGGCACGGCAATGGGGGAAATGGCGGGGAGCAGTGGGCCCATCAGGACGAGCTGGTGCCGCTTTGCTTTCGGGTAGAAAGGAAAAACTACGCGGAGCACGTCCACCCGCTTGCCGAAAATGGGGACGTGATCGTGCAGGACCGCAGTAGCCAGTTTTCGGGCCTTGCGGCCGCGGAATGTCTTTTTCGCGATGGAAAATGTGGTGCACCAAAAAGGATTGTCGAGGTCTGCTCGGCTCCCGGGTCGAAGACCAGTCATCTCATCCACATGTTGCTGCTGTGCCGGAGTTATGAGAACTCCCGTCTTGCCGCCAAGGTGGAGCCCGCCCTGCCCGCACCAGAGGACACCGTCGTGGCCATCGAGCGGGACCCTGCAAGATTTTGCACGCTGCTGAAACGATTGGTGCTGCTTTGTGGTCCTCTGCGGGAGGCTGCCTCTGGGGAACAGAATCCGGTGCGCCTCGCATCGGAGGATGACTGCAAAGCCTTCATTGGTAGGAGGGGGCTGCTGAATCGGGGCGGTGGACACGGGAGCAAATCCGGCGGCAAAGGCACTGGTCAGCGAAAGGGGAAGGGCAAGAAGGGCAAGAATAAGAAAACTCCAGAGGGTTCCGAATTTCTTCCTCTGGAGTTTTACGTAGAGGGGCAGAGCTTTGGCTTCCACGGAAGGTTGAAGCTGGTGTTGTGCCAGGGCGATTTCCTTGCTATGCCGGAGAGCTGTAAGCGCCCCGACTTGTTCCAAAATGTCGACGTACTTTTGTTGGACCCGTCCTGCAGCGGCTCTGGGCTTGCGGAGCACTCGGCGCAACATCTTCAACTGCAAGATGGTGGGAACATCACTGGGCTTTCGCCCGCGGAGAGGGAACGCGTCGACCGCCTCGCCCAGTTCCAGACGCGAATGTTAGCACACGGCCTTGCACGTGTAGGCGCGCGCTCGGTGTTCTACTCGACTTGCTCTGTTTACGGCACAGAAAACGAGCAGGTCGTTAGAACAGCGCTGCTGCGAGCGGGCGGGATCGGCGGAGGGCACAAGCTGGATGCTGACGGCAACGGTTGCCTGGGGAACAAGTACGCAGCGGTCAAGGCGCTACCATTCAAGTGGCCGGAAACCCGGAAAATGGAGCTCTACATACGGCGACGTGATCATGAAGTGGAAGCTGGGATGAAGAACAGATGTCGCGACAACGCTGTTGAGCAGGAGAACGAGGACCTGTTCACTCTGTGCGCACACTCTCTCCCTTTGGAGCATTCGTGCCGCGGGTTTTTCCTCGCGAAAATGGAGCAGCAAGTGCAGCGGACGCGAAAGCGCGCGCCGGAGTCAGGAGAAGAGTGCGAGGATCATGTCTGTGTTCAGGAGGATCATGTGATGTTCTACAGCCGAGCAAAGAGGAGGCTCGGCCAACATCTGCGACATTTGCTGGCGCGGAGGTAGCTCTAGGTAGTAGGACATTGAATGCGCGCTGTCCATATTTAGCGCTGCTGCGAACAAAAAGAAGAAAAATAATTGCCTGCGCAGAGGGCATCGAAACTTCTGACCCTGTTGTACTTACCGGCGAAAAAAGCGTCTACGTGCCTGATGTTCATCGCTTAGGTGGAGACCCCTATGGAAATGGATGCTGCCGGTACAGGTAAGCATCTAGATTGCGCCACCGAGTCCGTATGATGACTTTTCAAAAGGCCGAATCATAGGGAGGGCAGTGGTTTGTGGGCGCCTCTTCCACTGCGTGGGAGCCGCGCTCGCACACCCAGCTCACCCAGTGCGGACGTAAACGGCGTAGAAGGTGTCTGAAAAGCTCGGTGGTGCCTGATTCAAGATGCCGCACTCACATGCTGTCGAGTCCGCATCTTGAATCATTGACTGATCAAAATCGAAAGTTCAATGTCTAGTTCTCTATGGAAGAAAGGAAGAAGTGAAGATCTTTTAAAAAAATCGAAGTTGTTTAAATTCGTCGGATCCATCAAATTGATGCTGGAATATGATCACTTGCTTTAGCTTGGCGATCCCAAATGCAGCGAGAAGAATTCGTGCGCAAAACCTAGCAGCCGTATTGAGGCGCCATTATAGCTATTTTTCTTCAGTATAAGAAGTAACTTACAACTAGTTTGCGCTTGATCTACTACTCTTATGTCGAGAGCGTGCGCACTAATCAGATCCAAATTAATTGTATTCGTACTTGCATTTGCTCGATGCCGACACAGCGTTTCTTTTCTCAGGTTCTAAAGTCTTTCCTATCGAAACAGCACATTGATTTGACTACACCTACAGCCTCAAACGAACCCGTAAAAGACTATTTATCTGCGGCAAAACGATCTTGGACGCAACAATTACACGACTAGCCTCATCGATTTACAACGCGTCCCCTTGCATTGTTTCCACCGGATATCTCGGCGAAAGTAGAAACTTTCTAGTTCATTCTTAATTTTTAATCACCACAACAAGCAGCGTTTCCTTCAGATACACAGTTCTGCACTGTACTTTAGCAAGTATTACTGGTTGCTTTAAGCATTCTCGCGTTTTTTCATCTGCTTTTCGCAAAACACACAGCTCAGCACAATGACCGCTGAAAACGTGGAAATGGTCGACGTTGAGGTCGTCGAGAAGAAGCAGGTTGAGTCGTCTTCTCCTGACGTTGAGAAGAAGGAGGTGGAGGAGTCCTCTCCTGAACCCGAAGTCGTGGAAAAGGGCGATGGCGAGGCTGCCAAAGACGAAGCTCCGGCCGCATCGACTGACGAGCAGGCTGGCGAAGAGGAGGTGCTTACTTTTTGAAAAGAAAAATTTACCATTCTGCGTCTATGTTCGATGTCAATCACGACGATCTATCAAGTAGAGACGACCGGTCTGTCGTCAGGTGGAGAAATGATCGTGTTTATTGGGCCAATTGGGGTCGGGCGAAAGTGTTCGCAACTGTGCGTAATCTTCAATGCCACACCCAACATCACAGGCCGCTGCGGGGGAGGCTGATGCTGCTGGCGAGGCAGCTCCAGAAGACGCCGAGGAGCCGGAAACAGAGAAGAAGGAGGACGAGGATGAAGATTTCTCTGCCGATACCGAGGCGGACGTGCTTTCGCCGGGGGCCGTAATCCTGAACGACCAGGACCGCACGTTCAATGCAATGGTGGCCGAATCCGGATCTTCCCTCGTCTCGCTCCAGGCCGACGGTTTCCAAAACCTCCACGCCGGCGCGCGCGCCAACTACGGAATCACGGCTGGTACTTTGCTTTGAATAAAATTTCTGTAGAAAAGTACTTTAGTGACTGCGGTGTAATTGCGCATATTCTGTTCCATCTTGCTTCTCGCTGCAGCCCTGCACCAACCACTTTTCTCAAACCCAGGTTGAGAAAAATTGGCGGAAATAAAAGCAATTAGTCGTCACGCACAAAAAGTTCACGCGACGCTTCTTTCATCCACACAACAAATCTTGATCCGATATTACACCACAGGCCGATACTACTACGAGATCAAGATGTTGGATCACCCACGGATGGTCCGCGTTGGATTCTCGACGGTCAGTGCCGACGTGTGCTCGTTGGAGAGTGAAAACTCGTTTGCCTTCGATTCCATGGGCGATGTGTTCGCGCATGGTGCTCGGGAAAAGGCCTTGAACCCCCGGTGGTCGCGTACCGACGTCATCGGAGTCCTCCTCGACACGCCCAAGAAAACTGTTACTCTATTTCTGAACGGAACCAAGACGCCGACTGGTACTCTTTCGATAAAGCTCGTTCTTGCTTGGGGATGGGGGCGTAGAGGTGCAGTCCCGTGAATGTATGATTTATGGTGTAGAAGTAAGATCTTTTGTTCTACTGATACGTGCAATCAATCTTCGACCACATCAAAGACAAACGAAGCGAAGCAGTTTTTAAGATAGTCGCGAGGTGGATGATTACGATTCATTCTTTCGACGATGAACAGGCCAAGTGACTTCGATTCCGGACTCGTGCTTCGACGAAAGCGGCAAGCTGAAGATCGCGCTGTACCCGACCGTTGTGTCCAAGGGATCGGCTGTAGAGTGCAACTTCACCCAGAAGGTGTGGAAGACGCTGCCGTTTAAGGTGCGCACCATGGGCGGAGCGAAGAAAACCGACATTGTGGCCACCACGAAAGTCCGCGTGGGCAAACTCGAGAAGGAAGACGACGCAGCGAAGACGTGCGAAGTCACCGTGCCGGTCGGTTTCGACTGCACTGAACTGGTGGAAAAATACAAGAAAGACCACCCGGACGGATGGGTACTTTCTTAGTTACAACTGAACGATACGGGAAGCGGCCCCGGCAGATCCTCATTTCGTTGCTACTGGAAAGCAGATGATTGAAAGTAGACTTCTAATGGTGGAGAAACAATGTATTTTTGTACGTCGCCAAACGACTCGCATCGCAACGGCACTTTGTCACGGAGCTCTTCACTTGAATTCAGGAACGAAAGTATAACAAGTAGTATGCGAGTTTTGATTCCATCACGACCATCGGCTCTCAACAGGTTTTGACGCAGGATTTTTTGTCATCGTGGGGCGAGAAGAGCGGCATCCAGAAGCGCAGCGCCGGTGTGCAGCGGGGGGGCAGCCAGGAGAAGTTTGGGTTGGTGTGCCTGGACGCACCGATGAGCGTGTTCCCGATGCTTCTGAAGGGCGGTTACAAGTACTTGATGAGCCTGAACAACATGCACAATTTGCACCCGGTACAGCGCGGCGACGTGTTCGCGAAGCTGCAACACGCACTGAACGCCAAAATCACGGGGGTTGTGTCCGTCGACAGCATCATCGACGTGGTGGACGGTGACAAGCAAGTCCCGTCATCCGTCCGCGACTACTACGAGCACGTCAAGCTCCCGACCCTTGAGGAAGGTATGAGTTAATTTCCCGGCGATTCATTCGCTTGCTTCAGGATGAACTTGCTAGTTGTCACTCTGCAACACTTTACCATCGGCTAACGCTTGATTGAAGTTGATGAACGTTTTCGTCGATGAACCGAACACATCGTGTCCCGACCCCATCGCACAGGTTTCGACAGCATCAGCTACGTGTACAGCGCAGACAGTTCGAAGACGCAGGAGGAGTTGGCGGAGCTGGTCGCGGAGAAATTCACGGCCTGGAAGAAGGACTGCAAGCTGAAATCCAAAGTGACCGACCTGAAGAAATCCAACTATTACCAGCAGCAGATGAGCAAGTACACCAAGCTGAAGATGCTCCAAAACAAGACCACGGCAGAAGCGGCACGCAAGCAGCACCTCGCTGCAGCTGCGCGAGCGAAGGAAGAGAAAGCAAAGGCAAAGAAGGCGGCCGAAGAGAAAAAGGAGGCAGAGGAAAAGGAGGAAGGTATTGGTCAGTTGTGGCATCGATCATCATATCGACAAGCGTTGAAAGTTTTTTTCTACGACAAACAGCTGGCATTTAGCCGGTGGTCAGCAGTATAACGGGCTGTTCTTCGAAAAGTGGTAGTGGTCCGCGTAATGATGAAAACGAAACGAAACGTATCACTATGATCAGAAATGAAACGAAACGAAATGCATACATCAGGCGCTGCGGAAGAGAAGGTTGAGGAGGAGGCCACACCCGAGGAAGAGGACGACGCCGAGCCGGAATTGCCAGCGATCATGGAGGAGTTTTCTGAGGAAGACTGGATGTTGGCGCAACTCCGCGCAGAGCTGCACGCACGTACAGTTGCTTCACATCAATCTATCAAATACAAATTCTTTTTTTTATCACTTATCCTGGATCTGGCGGACGCAGTACCACCTTTCCGTAGTCACTACTTCGAAGTTCCCACGACATGTGAATCGATAGGAACCTTACAACATATCTCAGTGCTTCACGCCTTCCGGCTGGACGTGAACGACGAGGAGCGGGTTTCCTTTCCGGCGATCCACATCAGCTACTACTACCAGCTTTACTCGGGCAAGAACTTCGCACAGACGCTGGCGAGCTTCCAGTGCAAAAACCTGGAGGAGTTGACGCGGCTGGTCCCGGACATCTGCGAGCACACCAAGGACCTGGACGACTTCGCGCTCCGGAAAGAGAAGGAGCTTCTGCAGGAATACGACCTGGTGCTGCCGGCCAACAGCGACGCAGATCTGGACCCAGCGAAATTCATCGAGGAAACCGAGGAAGCACGGTAGGAGGAGTTTATTATTATCGAGCGATGTATTAGAGCAGGATCCGATACGCGCGAAAACAGAACGATGGAGGCACCGAAGGCCGATTCGAAGCGACAGTGCCCACGACATGATGCTGCCTTGTTTCACAGCAGGCACAATGAACACACATCTCTTCGAGGGGAATCGCCTAGGACGCGTTTTCCTCATGTCCATTGTCATATTTCGAGGTCTGAGTCAGCGCATCGTGGCCGTCTGCTGTGGCGTATCCATGAGTTTTTTATTTTTTTAGATCCCGCATACATCAGTTGTTTCGACAATGTGCCTCTTCATCTACCGGTCTTCAACATAACTAACAGGCAAATGCGGACGGACCGCCTGGACGCTGGTGACGAGAATGCGGCGCTTTCGTTCTCTTACAAGCCGCAGGGGCGGGTTCAGGGGGGCATGCCGAAGAAGCCGGATCAAAGCCACATGAAGCGCCCGATGAACAACCAGCCCCAATACTCCGACTTCAACAACAAGCGGTCGCGACCGAACTACCGATAGTTAAACAAGGACGATTGTTGAAGTTGATTCATCCAGGGTGGATCTGGATAGTAGCAACAGTACGCGACACAATTTACGGTGGGGAGGCTTGGTTTCCTCCGTCGACAGACACTTTTGCTAGAGGGACGACAGTCATGAAGTCGAGTCCCATTTCCCTGGATGGCTGCAGATGGATCAACGACGCGACCTGTTTTTGACAGTACTTTTCCTTGCTTGATGAAAACGAACCTCAACATATTGGAACTCAACGCACTTACTTCTTCCTTTTCGACGTGGGACCCTTTATGATTACCTACAGCGTATACGAGAATAAAGCCAGGTGATCCGCATTTTCGGAAACAGCAACGATGAAGAACCGTGGTGCGCACCGTATGATAACGAATTTAGTTCAGACAAGAATATAGCAGGAAACGCGGAAGTCATGGTAAACAAAGTACGGGTACAACGTGCTACAAGCTCTATCATTTTCTGGCCATTTCTGCTTGTGGTCCCGTCTCCAATCTGGGGGAAGCTCGACTACCAAACGGAAGTTGGTGCATTTTCAGGAAGAGCACCACGAGCTCCTGAGCAGAGAATCAATCAAGGAAACACTTAACTTCGATTTCAACATGATCATCCACGCCCGGAGGACTATTTTTAAGTATGAGACATCAGAAACGCTCTGAAAATTCATCGACACTGCCTTCAAGATGTAGTTTTCGCGAAAACCGAACGCAGTTCCGGTCAACACAGCAATCTGTAGTGATCGTCTGCATCTGCTCCACGCAACGACTAGAGAAGCGAAGGCCGCAGACTGCGATCACGCGAGCTTCTCGTTTGTGGATGTCGCTCCTTCGTTTTTGCTTTCTTTCGGGTCGAGAGGATGAGATACTTCTTCTGCGAGTGCCTCTGCGTGCGAGCGTCGAGTGGAGAGAGAGAAAGTCGAGCTTTCGCAACAGCGTAAGTGTGTGTTTCTGCAGAAAGTTGATATGGCGGGTCTTCGGATTCGGTCCTCATTCGTACTGATTTTTTGCTCGAAACACTTGAACCGCTCTTCCGTCGATGGCACCACTCACATAAATGACCTCCACCTCTCTCTCCTCATTAGAAGCTGAAAATTGATTAGAAACACATGTGAGGAACATTTCGAGATGAAAGCTCAACCCATTTGACTAGATTCAGATGAATATCTGCATCACTGACTGTCCGTAAAAGAAATTCACCTTTCTCCTGCAGTATTTTCGATCGAAAAAAAGCGGAGCATCAGAGAGTCTTCAACTGCTGAGCCTGAGGTCGTGGATTATAAATTATAGGCACCATGGGTGGTGCGTGCGGCACACAGAAGGGGAAGGCGGTGGTTGCTGGTGCCCCTGCCCCGCTGCCGCCGACGCAGAAAGAAAAATCCCCGAAGGAGTCGAACAGCGGTTCGCCTTCTCATGGCCGCAGGTACGTCCCGGACTCTTCCTACGCCTTTACCGCCGGTGAACTGACTGACGACGAGCTTGTTCGCAGGCCGGGGGACGACAACTCCAGCTCGACCACCGCCGGCGGGGCTGTTCATCAGAACTCGACGGGACCACAGGGCGGCCTTGCATCGGATCCGCTAAACGGGGGCACGTCCGGCGAGCTGTCGGAAAACAACCGCTCTGCCTCCACCACCGCGAATTCGACGGCCACGAACGGGTTCTACCCGTCGAATGCGAACCCCAAGCTCCCACAGGGGGGCGTGAACCAGAATCCGCAGCTCCTCACGCAGCCGGGGGTGAAGAATCGGTTCCGCAGCTTTGACGTGCTCGACCGCATCGAAAAGGGTGTCGGGGCGACCGGCGGGAGTCGGAGCTCTTCGAAAAACTCGGCCAGCTTCGGAACGAACAACAATTTCATGCACGGCGCGGCGGGTGCTGGGGGCCCGCACAATCCCCCGGGGATGATGAACAACCTCGACGGGCCGCCGCAGCACTTCGGCAGCTACCGTAGCAACTCGCGAGGGAGGCTGCGCAAATCGGAGCACGACATGCTGGCACAGGGCCGGCGCAACTACGAGGGCCACTTACAGGGAAAGTTTGGCTTCCATCAAGGCGAGCAGGAAGATGGCGCTGCTGGCGCGGGGGAGGTCCCCGATCGGCACCAGCACCCCGCTCCTGGCGCCGGCCCGATGATCCCCGGCGCGACCCAGAGCCAGCACCACCCGAATTCGTACGCATACAAGCAACAACGGTTGGCCGCCGCGCGCGGGGAGTTCGCGCAGGACCGGAGCCTCCGCGGGCGGCTGTTGTACTACGGCGTGGACTTCTCCATCGCGAAGAAGGTGGCCGACATGGTGGACAGGAAGACGGACAGCTCCGAGGGGATGAACGTGTCCTCACTACCGCGCGCGGCCGCGGACCAGGGCAACTCACTTTCGTTTCTCTGGCAGTGCATTGAATTCGCGAGCCTGTCGACCGGGGAGGAGGACCAAGCGCTGGCGCGGTTGGCGAACTTTCTGCAGGAAGAGGAGTATGGAAGACTCACAAAACGTCAGCAGATGCGGTGCCAGGAACTCACCGGACGCTCGATGGATTTCATGAACGGCGGCGCAGGAGGGGGACAAGTCCGAGAACGCGTTTTCGCGCCGCCCCCGCCACTGCCGACCGTGGGTTGAGGCGGGAAACTACCAGCCTGCGGTTTTAGTGCAGCCAAATCTTCAAACTAGTTTTCGGAATAGAAACGCGATCGATGTCGACGTCCCCATTCATTGCCTAGAAGCGCTACCCAACGGTGGATCGCGACGCGTGAGCGAAAGAGACCGCTGCGTTGATCAGCAGCAACTAAATTTGCGAACGTTGTTTTTTCAGCAAGAGCTACACTAGCTACTCAATTGCAAAAACTAGAACTTACTAGAGGACCTGCCAGAACTTGCTACGAGATCATGTCGTGCACCAAAGTCGAGAAGATTGACGGCACATTCCTGCTGCTTATCATGCGCGCCAGCGAACCTCCTTCGTGAATTCGAATTCGGACCCTGCACGACGAAGATGTACCAGACGAGCTCTTCTTTGCGCGCAACATCCTGAAAACCAAAAATAAGCGAAGCTAAAACTTGCGCTGTCTGTCCTCGTACCTCCAGCATGCCGCCAGGTCGCCTCTTTTGCCACCCGTCGTGGTACCGCCAGCATTCTCAATATAAGTAAGTACGGGCTGAGTTTCGGGTTGCCCTGTCGATTCGGAGCGATTTTGAGTGTTGTCAAAGTTTACGAGTACCACAGAAGAACTAGAGCAGAAAGATCAATAGATACGATCTAAATCAATAGTGTACGATAGGCACTTCTGTTTCTGTAAAGCTAAAGGTCACACCTCCGCGTTCATTTTTAATTATACTCAGACTCACAAGTCTAGGGTCTAGATCAACCCGTGTACGGAAGCTGATCGGGAAATCGAGTTTCGACGCGAGAGAGCAGCTCTCCACGGGTTGCACCGCCCCTATCGTTTCTCCTCGTGCAGAGGCGGCGCCAAATGCATGGCTTTGGGCGTGGGGAGCGATGACAGCCAGGGACTCTAGGGTCGAGAAGTACTACCGGCACCACTCGGAAAAAGCGGACTCCACTGCAGCGCGACAGAAACAGTTGCAGCGACGGCAAGTCGAATCTTCGCCTGAAGACGGGGACAACGAGAGCCCCGGCGGTGCTGCCGGCATGAAAACTTCCACGTCTGAGGAGGAGCAGAAGATCCTGATTTCCGATTTTCAGTACAGAAAAGGACTCAAGGAGCAGTCGGACTTTCCGGACGACTCGCACTCCACTATGAGCACGCGAAGCAGTAGCCGCGGTGGTTCATCGCAGACGCACGCGATTCTGGGAGGCGCATCTCTTCAAACGTCTGGCGCGGGGACCATGATACTGCAAGGCGACGCGGGAGCTGCCGGTCTGCATCGCACGGGCGTCCGCACCGGCGCGTCTGAGGCCAGTTCTTCCTCGGCGTCGGGCAGTTCTCGAGACAAGTACTCATCGAAGGTGTCGAACTTCGCGATCCAGTACAACTTGGGCTGCGCCACGCTCGCGATCGCCATCATGCAAACGCGGGGCGACGTGATCGTGGACCCGGCGGTAACGGCGCCCGACTTTCCGGTGCTAACGAAAACGGAAAAGACGCTCGCGCTGGCCATGATCTTCCTCGGCAACATCGTGGGAATGCTCGTGATGGGGTACCTGGGAGACCTGCTGGGAGTCGCGCGCGCTCTATGTGTAACGACGGCAGTGAGCATCGCGGGACAGGTATTAGTTGCTGTATAATCCATCGCACTCTCATCTTCCTCTAGAGGCTGTGCAACAATTCCCGGAATTCTCTGCGCAGAGAAT
>RXOD01004095.1:0-29049 GCA_005223375.1 Amoebophrya sp. AT5.2
GGAGCACTTCTGAAGCAGCACTTGTTCCTAAGGCAGGGATATAATGGCGGGCGCGCTGCTCCTGCTGGCCCCGCTCTTTCTCATCTTTCTCGCCTTTTCGCTCGTCGATTGCCTGCATGGCTTGTCGTGCTTTGTCCGATTAAATCGTCGCTGGATCGACTCAGTGCGAGAGACAATCGAATCTCGATGCCTATCATTAGTCAGGCGGTACAAGCGCTCCGTGGCGTACTACGAAGCAGTAGCCAATCTGCAGTACACATCGGCGCAGTCGTATCGCATTATCGATCGATAGCTACCAACATGTGGTCTCGTCCGCCGCTGCACCTGCATAAGTAACAGTAGCTACAAAATGCATCCGCATCCTAATCTGGCGCTGCTGCGGAAGAAGCATCCGCACCTCGGCGCGCCGGATCGGGACGACTTTCAGGGACGAGAGCAGGGCAGATCATCTGCAATCCCCAGCGATCCGGATGATCGCGGTTGTTTTGGTGCGGCCGCTCATCTGCAGGACAGCAGTTCTTCGTCCGCCGCTTCCTCTTTACGTTTGCCTCAGTCAGCAGCTCTTTTTGCACCTGGTCCCTCGCCTTCGACACACGACATTCGACATGTTGACCACGACATCCCTCGAGCCAGAAGTAGAGTTCCCTCGAACAGCACCAAACCGCGACCCCCCCTGCCGCCAGTCACGACAGGAGTGAGGGGAGCGCAGAATTCTTGGGGACTGGTTCAGGAGGAGAAGCTGCCTACCGCAGGAAGAATGATGTCGAGGGAAGTGGACGTGATCGCGGACCGCCACCGCCCCCTGCCGGCGGAGCGCGCGGGGAAGAACGTGATCGTGCCCGAAAAGATCACGATCTCGGCACCGGAAAAGCTTTCTACGCACAAAGTCACCTACACGACCGTGGCCAGCCGAATCGATACCGGGCTGCGATCCGACTGGGGCGCAAAAGTTGAGGAGCAGCGGAGGTACTTGGCGGAAGAAAGCCGGCGGGGGAGAGGGAACAATAGAGGAAGGTGCGTGGTGCTGCGGAGCCGCTCGGGCAGCCGGGACCGCTCGGTTGTTGGGAGCAGTTCTTCTGGCGTCGGGTCGGTCGCGGAGGGGTCGGCCGAGATCGGGCCACTCGGGTCTGCTAGAGGACGCAGCAGCAACAGCAAGCAGCTGGCCCAGCAGTCGCGAGATGTAGTTGTCACCGCGCGCCGGAGGGCCGGTTCCACGAACATCGTTGAACAGGAGGAAATGGAGAGTGCTGCGGACGCACAGCATCGCGAGGAGCTGGTGGCAGCGCAGAAGCTGCTGGGGGAAATGGAAAGTCAGAAGCGGCAGCATGACGAGCTGGGACCGCCGCCGCCGCCGGAGGAGGAAGCGGAGCGGGAGCGCCAGCCGAAGGAGCTCGAGCTCGAAGATAAACCCAATCCCATGGAAAAGTCCGTCTCCTACGGCCTCCACAAAAGTTGCAGAGCCCCCGCAAGAACAGCTGGCGGGTCTCCACGCTGTCCCCCTAACCGATGCGAGCAATTGTCCACGATGCGCCCCGGGCGGAGCGAAGCGGTGCGCGGCGGACAGGTTTTTCGGACGAACAAGCATCCGGAGGCTGACGGATTGCACGGCCCCGAGAACAAGTCCTCGGGCATTACCAACCAGCACTCGCGGTGGCAGGAGCGCGTGTTGGGTCAGGAGCGGATGAAATCGCCGTTGGAGCGCAAATTCGCGGACAAGGATCTGAAGTCGCCGAAGGGACGGCTGGGGGTGTTGAAGGAGTTGGCGGGGAAATTAGGCTCGCCGGGCGGGGTAGTGCAGGAACTTTGGAGCCCACAGTGTGAGAAGAAGAAGTCGCAATCGCCGTCGCCGCGGCCTAGGAATAACAACAAATCGCAGTCGCCGTCGCCGCGGAGAAACCGAGAAGGAGGAGGGGGAGTACAACTGGTCGGAGGAGGCAGTAATACTCCGAGCAAGCGAAGGGTGGAGGAACCGAAGGAGGACGCAGCTGTCCATCTTGGCTCGGTGGACGCGTCCTTGCAAGTGCTGGAGTCGCTGCGCAGTCTGCCGCGGTCGCCCCTGGCGTCGCGACGGACACGTGTTGTGAACGAAGTCGGCGGTGGACGTGTGCAGCCAGGTTCGGGCCAGCCTCAAAACTTCGAGGACGTGCCTGCCGTCTCGCCGCGTGGGGAGATGTTGAACGTGAGTAGGAGCGGTCCAGGACGACACGACCAGGACAAGGTCGTGGAGGAGCAACAAACTTCCGCGACAAACGGCTTTCTCTGCGGAGGTCGGGGAGGGGGTGTTGCTCCTGCCCCCGCAGGGGGTGTTGTGCTTCCCGAGATCGCCGGGGTCAAAGCGGCAGCAGCAGAACCTTTTTTGACGGAGGTTGTAGCGGAGCAGCATTGCGTGCAAGGAGGAACCCCGGACAACCGACCGTTGCTGTTTTATCCGGCGAACGTGACGGCCACCAGTTCAAGCTCAGAGTTTGTGGCCGCCACGTTTGCCGGATGCACCAGTGGATGCGACGTCGAGGTCGCTGCCCCCGAAGATCCCCCAGATCCAATGATAAACCAGGGTGTAATTACCCCGATGTACGACAGCACGCCGCGACTTTCCGTGAATAATAAGTCCGAGGACCACCTTTTAAAGCGGCAGGGGGCGAAGATGTCGGGGGGGAAGAGTCCTTCCGCGGCCGGGGTGATGCTGTCGCCGCTCGTGAGGAACTATCTTGGTGAAGGAGGAGAAGGTGAGGATTGGAACGAGCACTACAACCCGTACGACAACTCGCAGCGGGTCTTCCGCTATCCCGCGAAACGGATGAAGCAGGAGGCGGGAAGTACACGGGGTGTAGGCGATGCCGCGCAGGAAGCCGAAGTGAAAGAAGCTGAAAACGAAGCCGTCAGGGGAGCCGCTGCAACCGCCGAGGCCGGTGTGCCGACGGACCGATGGACCGATTCCAGCGCTAAAGCAGAAGCCCGGTCTGGCCGAAGTCCAACGTCGATGGAGATCGATGAACGGGTCGAAAACGTCGATGCGCATCAAGAAGGCCGCCCAGACAGCGGAAACGAAAGCGATCGTGCCGTTGCTGCGCGCAGTGGAGGCGATCGACGCGCAGAGGTGCCCCAGACGTCGTTCGCCTCCACTGTGCGCAGCGGCCACGGCAGGAGTCTAGAGGAGGTCCCCATTCGCAAGCGGGGGGAGGGGCTGTCCGCCTGGGACCAGTTTCTGGAGCGGGCCGATGCGGACCAGTTTCTGGCCGATGCGCAACACGCGGATCGAACACCAGGAGGTTCCACCGCCTCTGCTTCGGTTTCGGTTTCGGTTTCCTCTCTTCTCGAATCGGCAAGTGGCTTGCTGCATCGTGCGGAGAACGGGCTGTGGGAGCCGGTGTCATGGAGCGCGGAGGAGGAAAGACAGCAGGAGCAAGCCCGCGTGCCGTGCGAGCACTGCGGAAGGTCGTTCGCGCCGGCCGCCGCGGAGAGGCACATTCCGAAATGCGCAAAGATCGCGGAGAAGCAGCGAGGAGCTTCTTCTTCTTCGAAAAAAATCTCAAGTACTGGACCGAGGACATTTTTGGGCCAGGGGGAAAGATACGTGACCGACCGACTCGGGCGACGCGTAAAGGTCGTGGCAACCAACACTATGACGCAGGACGAGACGAAGCAAGATAGAAGTAATCAGCCTGATCCACCAGGAGCAAGAGCAGCGTCAAATCGCGAATCGTCGAGACAGCAACTCGCGGACCAGTGTGCGCAAGTAAAGCTGATCCTGCACGAGGAGTGGGCCAATGGGCTGGGGAGTGCAAGCGATGATGATTTGGAGACTAAGCTGCTGGGGGACCGAGGTAAAAAGGTAGCCGAGATGAGGGATAGGACGGAGGCGGGGCTCGCGTGGGTTAGAGAGGTGCAACAGCTTGCGGAACAGTGGAATAGGGAAGACGAAGCGCCTGGGGACATCGGAGGTGTCGCCGTTGTTGGGAGAGGTACACCTTTATTTTGGGCAGTAAAGAATTGTGTTTCAGCGATATTACTGACTACTGTCTGAAGGGATAGGACGATGATCTGGGTCGCCATTACCGCCTCTGGTAAATAAAATCCACGGTAAAAGAAGTAGAACTCCAATAAATATAATCCCACCCCTCCCCACCGACCAGGTGCTCTGGCGCGCTTTCTGTGTCGCGGGAGCGGGTCGTCCTCGTCCCCTTCAGCCTCAACGGCCGCTATCGAGTCGAAAAATCTCGCTCCTGGATTGTTGCAGCGGCTACGGACGGAAGCGGAAAAATTGAAGGGCTTCGTACGGCTCGGAGGGGGAACGAAACTGGAGGATGACGACGTGGACCTGCTCTTCGACTCGCTGTTGCTGCTTAAAGCCTTCCTCAAAAACCTGGCGGAGCTACAACCAACAACCATGAGTGCCGCGTCGGACGAGTGACGGCTGTTGGGGTGTATCATTCAACAAAGGTATTGCAAGCTAAATCCATAATGTATCTTTCTACCAGTACCACGTTCGTAGAAAAAAATCAAAAAAAAACCCATTGATTTGCCCGGTAGATGGACAACATCAGCGCCGTTCTCAAAGATTTTGAGTTCTTGTGACGACAAATTTGTTCTTGAATCATGTACAACGAGAATCGATTTGCCACTGTAAATTAATTCAATTGATTGAATTGCAGCGTTTACTAAGTCGTTGCGATTGCGGCCAAACTGCACGAAAGCAGCCGCCTTCTAATGGAGGCCCTGCGGTTTTTCCCATAACCACCAGAGGATTGGGTTTCACTTCCTCTAGTTTAGTTTGGGAGTCAGTTTTGCTTCCACTTTCGGATCGAGCTACCGGTCTCCTAGCTGCCTCGGACCGCGAGCGACCGCGATCCCGTAAAAAAAATACAATGGATTTCGATCGCGTCGTGTACCAAAGGCGGGCGAATAAACGACACAAATGGAATGATCCCGTCATAGACAAGATGATGTTAAGTACTTTTTTTCATGATGATCTGAGTACATCGATCTACATCATATTAGAACGAAGGAGCCATATCCTCGCTCTGTGATCTATCTTCACCAGTGCCCGCATTGCTGCTTGCTGGTATCGTTCGAACGAAAAGGATTTGCGAACCACTGATCGTGCCGATTGATCGTTGCTAGTAAGCAGGAGCATTCATTATGAATGCGCGAATTGTCCGTATCTCACAAATCGAAAACGTCATTGGTCTGAAGCGGAGCCACTTTTTTGGCTTTGCTTCAGCCAGTGGTTCCGAAACCACTTTCGCGAAAACCAAGATTTGCGGCCACGGAAACCGGAATGTCGCGGGTCCGGAACCTGGAATGCTGCGGTGCCTGCGTTGGGAAAACAGAAATTCGCGGTTCCGAAACCGCGTCGTCAAAACAAAGATCACCCCTGAACGTTTCCAAGAGTTTCGGTTTAGAGCGGAACAGCTACTCTTCAAAAAATCTTCAGGCAAGCACCTCAAAAGACGTTGCGCGTCGTGTGTGTTCGTTTTGAAGTCGTGTGTTGCAAATCGTGTTTCCAAAGTAGTTGGCATTGCCCCGTGGCTAGCGACATCGCTCGCGCGCCGCGGCTGACGACATCCGAAGCGATTCTGCGACACCGTCACCGGCCGGGATTGGCTACCGCAGGTTCTTTCTTATTGAAATTTATCTGGTCCGTACTTTCAATACTCATGCCATTAGGAAAATGAAAGTCATGATGATGATTCAGTCGATCAATTGACTCAATCCAAAAAAAAAAACAAACCGGCACGGGTACAACCTCCGCCTCCACGAGTTCGGGTCGGCCTTCGCATCCTCGAACTTGACGACCAGCCACATTTTCTGAGATGATCGCAAGACGGACCCAAGAAAAACCTGATAATTGCGTATCGGATGTTGAGACTTTGCGACGTGCTAGCTTTTCGAGCTCGTCGTCGTCGACGGCATTGGAGTTTGAATTCGCCGGTAATTGTTTGTTCTGTTCTCGAGAGCTGTCGGCCCTCGTTCCAAGAGCGATCGCCATGGTGAGCATGTGAGAGAGATGTCGACGACTCGAATCAGGAGAGCGAGCGTGAGGGAAACAGAAGCATGAGTAAAAGTAAGAGTAATAAATTTAAATTAAATCTTTAGGGTTTAGTTTTCGATTTAGACTCTGGAGGAGGCTGTGGTGCAGTTTATTGCTTAAACTGAAGAAAAAAGATGCCCGCGCCCGACGCGGCGCTCGTCGCGCAGTACTACCTGCTCGGCAGCATCCACATCCACAAAATTGAGAACTGGGCGGATGTCGAAAACGTTCTGCGTAAAGCAAAGTACGCGCACAACTCCGGGATGCTACACGCAAGCGGCGTGGACGGCGCGCTGGAGTTTCCGTCGTTGCACGGGATCCAGACGCGGTGGCGGCGAAGCAACGATAATCGCAAAGCGAGGACTGCGAGCGTGGACGAGATGAAGAAATTTACGCTGGACCTGATCGAAGAGAAGTTCCAGCTTCGGGGGAACTACGCGAGCGATGATGTACTATCTTCGATCGATCCACTTCCACTTCCACTTCCGATTTCATTATGATCATGATTATTTTTATTTTCAAGCGATAGCTGATAATTAACTTCATCTTCAACGACGACGACCAGGGACTTCTGCCCGTCAACCTTGAGCAGGGATTGGGCAGCTCCGACCCCAACCTCGAGCGAAACATCCGCGCGTGCGCACTTTTTGACTCGGCCACCGATGAGGAGGGGCGGGGATCGAGCTCGAGCTCGTCGTCAATTTTCGTGAACAGTTCGATCGCCAAGATTCCCCGAAACAGTCTCAAGCAGCAGTTCATCGACATGATGGACCAGAACGAGGAAACACTACGGGAGTGGATGGAGTGCGAAGATCCGCTGAAGTTCATTCGCTATCTGCTCGGCACAAGCAAGGGAACCACCGTGAAGAAGGTACGACACAACTAGAAAAAGAAAAATCAATATCAAACTGATTGAGCCGCTTTGAAACTGGAACTCCTATCCCTTTCCACAACAGGTTGACTCCATCCACAAGTTCATGGGCGGCCTGGGCGTTTCCGTGAAGGTCCAGCGAAACAGACGGCTGAAAACGGAGGAATTTGCCACGGATTTGGACAAGGAGCTCGAGATGAGAGCGCGGGAGCTCCAGGAGGCGTTTGGGTGCGAATCGCCGCCGGGACAAATTCGCGAAACCCAAGTACCGGCAGCAGTTTGCGACGACGACTTCGACCTTGCGCCCTGGGCGGGCGATGAGTTTGATGTTGATGATGACCTACTTCCCGCCGGCGACTTCAACATCAACGAAGAGTTTTTCGACGGGGTCAAGTACTGGCGGTACGTGCGCGATGAAGAGGACGATCTCTTCGCGGACGCAGAAGGCACCCGGCAACTGTACAAATGGGTCGAGGTGGATCCCCCCCCGTCGGGGCGGGGAGGGATCGGAGAGCCGGACCCGGAGCTGCGGCTTGGCGGCGAAGTCGACTTCGGCGCAACCGCACTCGATCTCGATCCGGTACTTACGTAATTTGAGTCTCGATCTTCGTTTCGTTTTTTGTTTCATGACTTCGAATTCGATCTCGATTGCCTACGCGTTGATCTTTTCAATTTCCAAAATAATCTTCATCAGGAAACCGGTTTGCCCCCGCGCGTATCCGCGCCTGGATTTCCGCGCGACGGGCCCGAGCACGACGTAGGTGACCATGGGGTGCGGGTGTCGGCGTATGGAATCGGGAACGCCTTGGCCTTGCCGGCACTGAATGCTGCCGCCGCGTCCTCCTCGTCGCCTGATGCGAAGCGCCGGCGCAAGTTTGGACCCGCGCCTGCTGCGGCCTCGAACACAACATCGAGCTCCTCCAACATAGCGTCGTCGTCGTCGTCCTCGTCGTCACTTGCCAACATCCACCAGGCACCACAGTGCTCCGGTCTGGTGCTGCGGATGGCGGCGAGAGCGCCCAAGCTGGCGGACCAAGTGGAAAACAAAGAAGACTTCCTGAGCCGCCTCTTCAAAGATGTGGGGCGAAACACGTCGGAGGTTTACGCCAAGCAGCTGCAGAGGCGATTCGTCGGCGGCGCCGAATTTTACGTCTTGCGTGGGGACTCAACCGCGAAGCAAGTCTACGAGTCGACGACGCAGGCCGACCGAGCGGCGCAGAGAGAAATCCGGATGTGGAGGTCACTGGCGGAGCGCGAAGAAATTAAGACTGCTTGCTACCTCGACCAGCGGAACCGTGACAAGATCATGGCGCTCTGCAGTATTGATTTTTGGTCTGTTGATGACAGCAGGCGAAATTGGGTAAGAACGAAGCATCATGATGGATTTGGAAATCGAAATGAAAAAGTTTGTATAAGAATTGCCGTGTCCTCGTCCTCCAGGTGATTACGCGCCGGATTGGAGGGGCGGAAAGAACATGCCCAAGTCGCCGATAACGGGTCGCGACCGATTGGCTGTGATGGTTCGGATTGCGCCGGACGCAACCAACTTCAGAAACTCCAACATCCTCAACATCGAAGTAATCGCGTCCCGCGCAATATTCAACGGCAAGCGGCGGCGGGTGTTTCACGAGGCTATTCCTCGGTGCGAACCGCACCGGGGAGGATGGGAACAGGTGCTGCAGGACATCTACGCGGTGCTGAAGGGGCTTTGCTTCCCCATGCCAGGCTCGACGACGATGCATTACGCGGATGATCCTCTGATTTTGTTCAGCTTGTGCACGGACGCCGGCTCGGACGAATTGAAGGCGCTGAAGGTGTTCAAGAAGATCTGCCGTGCGATAAACGCGATGCGCCGGTCGCAGCTGGAACTGTTGGGGAAGATGCGCACGGGCCAGAACGTCGGACCACCTAGCAGCAGCTCGAGTTCCAGTTCCGCGGCTGCGACTTCGTCCAGCAGCAGCAACGTCCCCAAGGCCGCAGCCTCCGCCTCCAACACGAAATCGGACAATGTGCACAAGCCGCGAAAAACCGCCAACCCGCACGCGACCTGGAACCAGCGGACAAACCTGAACAAGTATTTTTTTTTTAGTGAGCGGCGTCGCAAACTGGTTCATCATCATCAAAACTGTGCTGATCAAATTCAATAACCCACTCCAGGTACATGAAGAACCAGGGCAGCCTGAACACGAAACTGCCGCAGGCGAAAGAGCCGGAGGCTGAACCGGATGCCCAGATGGCGCACGCGAAAACGCTGTGGAACCGATATGCAGACCATACCTACGACCACCGGGGACGTCAGAGTTTTTCTGGAATGTTACTGCGTTCAATACATTTGCATGCAGCACCGGTGCCACTTGTCCAACGGCACGGTCGTCGCGACTGCAAACTCCATTTACTCCACCCTCACGGCGCCCGGCTCCTCGAACTCCACAGGCAGCTCGTTGATGAATCACGTCAGCGCCACGATCAAGAGCGCGAAGCTCTGGCGCATTGAAGCAAAACGAGATCCGGCCACGCGGATCTCGAGCTCGGCGATCAAGTCGAAGATCCCCGACTACTTGAGCCACAGGTGGACGAGTTTGCGCGCAACGCTGGAGCCACTCTACGTGCAGCGGAGCGTGGTGAAAGAAGAAGTGGCGGAGATCGACGTGAACAATCGGAAAGAAGAAAACAGATCCACCGTCCGGAGTGCCCAGCTTGCGGCGAAGACCGATGAGTTTTGGTCCGTGATGAACGCGCTCCGCATCGCATGCACGCCCGCAAATGAGAAACATCTGCAGCTCAACACGTACAACGGGCTCGTCCGCAGCGACATCAGTCTCGAAGAGTTGGCGAAGGTCGCGCCCGCAGCGACGAACTCCAAGAAGTTGCTGCAGTACCTGAAGAAGCACCTAACCGTTTGCGGCGACCCCATCGCGCGGCAGTCCGGATCCATCCTGCTACTTGTCGCGATTTTGACGCTGATGCAGCGAGAGGCGCAGCTGTGGCGTTTCCCGGCGTTGTTCAACAAGATTTTCGCGGATCGGACGGCTGCGCGGGCGTTTGTCTGTGGACTCGGAGAAGCGCACACGGACGACTTTTTGCGGATGCTCTACGAGAACTTCCACGATGATTTCTGCGCTTATGCGGATGGTGAGCCGATGTCGGACGGGCTCTACGCGATTCTGGCCCCTTCGGTGGACGGGGGGGACCCGCAAACAACCCGGACCGAGTCCCGGCACTCCACGAGCATGAACATCCGCAAGGATGCGCCCGCCATAAAAGAGGAGAGGCTGGGAGCACGGTTCTGATTATTGTGATTGAGTCACTCAACATGATATAGTGATGCAATTCAATGACAGTGTAAGTGTTACAATGATTCATTGACAACGTAAATACTTTTATTTTGTTTTCATTTTCAAATGCCAACCAATCTCAATGAGTATGAAAATGAAACTTTTCTTTCCTATTCTCTCCCAGGACGACGATCTGGCTGGAGAAGCCGATGCCGTTTCCCGAGTGGGAGAAGTACGAAGAGGAAGAAAAGAAGCAGTACGATCTGCGCTTCAAATCCGCTCGCACCCGCATTCGCGACGAGGACGAGATGGAGGGGGGACAGCAAAACAAACTGCAGGGGACGTTCGATCGGGCCTGGAGAATCACGGAGCTGTACTGCTACGCCAACAAGATCAAGGACATCACCGACACGCCGAAGGAGGACGACCCGTTCAAAGTCACAAACGCAGTGCGCGCCCGGTTTCCCGGCGTGCCGCCGGTCGTGAAGCTTCCGCTGGGGTCGGGGGTGAAAGGACTGCACCGCGTGTACCCGGGGGTTCTGATCATGCGCGACTTGCCGCACCAGAAGGGGGTTACTGCTCCGCAGTGGTTGGTGCTCACGACGACTCAGCCAGGCGGTTCCGTCGAGCGGCGGCGGGGTTGTCTGGTCGGGCTGCGCCCACACAGCAAACTGAGCCTTTCGTTCCCCAGCGAGACGTACATGAGCGACTACTACAAGATCGACTGGGAGAAGACGTGCAGCATCTCCAACTGGGCACTGTTTCCGGCGAAGCACGCCGTGAACACTAAGTTCATGAAATACAAGGTGAACGAGTCCGCCCGAATCTGTTGGCACAGGAGCCACGTCGAGGGGGCTGACGGCTGGCCGGGGGTGGAGATAACCGAAGCGGGCCAGTGGAAGGAGTACAAGGTCGAGTACAGCGGGCTGGTGGCGTCCGCGCAGCAGGAGAAGGACGAAGAAGCGGATCCGGCGACGCGTGGCGGGTTCGTGCACCAAAAAAAACGGGTCGACAAAGCGCCCGACGAGAAGTGGTCCTCGGGTTCGTTCAATCTGGACGTCATCATTCCCGAGAGGCAGTTGATCCCAGCGGTGAAGAACCTGTACTGTTTGTTCAGGCCAGAGCAGGGGGCTTGGTCCGTGACGGTGCCGCTCGACTCCAACAGCGACCTGGATGTTCTGCTCCCCTCCGTGCATCAGCCCAAGAAGATCGAAAGTCGGCAGACCATGAGGGGGTCGCTCGATCCCGTGAACGTCTGCAAAACACGCAGGCTGGTGTACCAAGACGTGTGCAAACGGTTGCAGGTGGACAGCAAGCTAGTCAAAAGCTCCGTCAAAAGAGCAGGAGACAGCAAGCTACAAGGAACTGAAAAAGTACATAGATATTGCGATCCAGTACGAGGCTGACACAAAAGAGCGCGAAGGTTTTGACGCTTTTAACATGATGGATATCTAGGTCAATCACTTAAATTGCAGAAGCTTTGGTAGATAATGAATAGCGAAATTGAAGCCGTAAAGCTACATAGAGAAGATTTGTGGCGTGATTTGTAAAGATAAATCTACTTTATTTTTCCGGCGAGAAGCCGCGACTTTGCCGTCCGCGCCACCATAAGAAGCTGAAGAATTAAGAAAAATAATTGATATAAAGATTGAAAAAAATGCTTGCTCGTGCCGTTGTGGCCATGAAAATGACAACGATAAAGGAGCAAGCTGATGCTTTAAGTACGTAGCTTCTACCCCTATTTGGCAATCAAAATAGTCCTATTGTATCCTCTACTTGCACTCCCCGAGCCCGGATCTTTGGACCAGCAGAAGTCTCTATCTGAGGTAAGATGAAGGCGTTGTAGCATCAATCGGAGCCACAACTTGCCTTCGCAGAAGGACACTTGTCCGTGGCCCTCAGCCAACTTTGGCTCAAAAGTGATGGTTTTGGCTGTCATTTCAGCCATGGCTGAAATGACAGCCAAAACCATCACTTTTGAGCCAAAGTTGGCTGAGGGCCACGGACACCGGACCCGAAGACGAACCTTCTTCCCAGTGTTCCGAGCCACGTTTGGACTACTTTGCTACTGGTATTGGCGTGGTCGATTGCTCTCTTTCTGGCTTCTGCGCACCTCCTCGAAGCGCGTTGTGAAGGTCAATGCCACCTCTTGGCGAAGCGTTTGAAGGCTACTCTGCGGCTACTTTGGACCTACTTTGAGGCTACTCTGGACCTACTTTGGAACTACTTTTAGGCTACATCCAGGCTACATTGAGGCTACTTCTGTGACCTGTACGAGGCTCCCTGCGGATCACTTTGCGACAGCTTTTCGACCATCTGACAGACCGCCATCATCATCGAAAGGCCTCGCGTGGAGGTTCGAATGCGTTGCGTTTGATCATCATCTTTGACTTTGTTTGATCATTGAATCCAGCCAGTAGCAGTTCTGCACACCTAGCATAAGCCTTAGAAAAAACACGAGGACCGACACAAAGGCTGCCGTCCGGAGGCGCATCCAGTAGCAGCGCAGTCTCTTCTGCGGCTGTTGCTGCCAACGCAGCCATGGGCACAGGTGTCAAGGCCAAGTCCAAAGCCACCGAGCAGGCTATGGAGATCAAAGAGATGATGTTTAACTACGACAACCCTTGCGACGAGCAGCCGCAGGTCACTGCCAACGACATCATCGATTACGTGGAGGAAAAGTTCAAGAGCGAGCAGCACATGTCCAACGGCACCCCCTACCGCAACGGGATCTTGATCGCGTTCGCCCAGTTGTCCATGTTCATTCAACTCATTTGGAACATTTTGCGGAAGGCGTCGCGCGTGGATCAGCTGTTCGACTGGATGGAAGCCGGCAAATACGTCGTGAGCGATTGTGCTTTGCTTTTACTCTTAATCTTATGAGTCTTTAACTCTGCCTACGCCCTTGCCTAAGTGATCATCATCCTTAGTATCATCCAATGATTTATTTTTATCATCATCCAATGATTGATCATCATGCCTTAGTGATCATCATCCAATGATTGATCCGCATTGCCATTGCAGCCATTGCCGTGATGGCAACTACTGCCGGATGGGGCGTGCTGAGCGGCCTGCACAGCATCCGCGCCGCGCAAAGATTCGCGGAGAAGAGTCGGGAGAAGTGGGAAAAATTGAAAATGGCGGTACTTCCTCTTCAGTAAGAGAATGCGCTCACGCCCAGGCCCACAACCATGCCCAGCAGCAGTATCATCAGCATCATCATCTCTTCATTGCGACCACGTCTCCATTCGTCTTCTATGTTGCAACTTGTGGCTGTGCCCATAGGTACTGGTGCTGAGTCCCGAGCTGGAAAAGTGCCCTTCTCTTCTCCGCGCATACGTGCGGTGTAAGAACCAAATCGGAGACGTGATGAAGTCGACATGGGTGGAAAAGTGCTTGGAGATCCCGAAGGTACTTAATTTCATGCTCATCATCATCTGGCTTAGAATTGTACCTTCTTACTTGCGTCAACCCTATGGGCATAATCTTTATTGATATACAACAAAAGACGTTCCGTTGACGAATGACCTGTCATCTCTTTAATGGTTGACAGCGCCACGCCCATACGATAGAGCCGTCCGCAGAACGAGCGGCGCGGTGTATGTGACGTAATAAGATGGGGCGGACGCGATAGACTGCTAACGCACGCAAAGTCTTTCCGAACTTCCCGAGTTTTCTTTTCGAACGCTTGATAGGTAAAGTTAAAGAAGCGCTGCGTCGCGTCCTTTCCGTCACTCTCTCTGATGGCCGCCATCGCTTCCTTCATAAACTTCTTCTGCGGCGGCGATGGGTCGATTGGGACCCATTTTAATTTTCCGCGTTCGGTCTTACTTTTTTTGCTGTCCCCAATCCTCACGCGGTCTAGTGCATCAGGAACGTCTCCCTGCTCCAGCAAGCGCACGTCGGCGCCTCTGCGTCCGGTGAGGCACTGCAGCGCCCAGCAAAGGCGGTGCCGCATGCCAGGGAGCTTCTGGCGTCCGCTGTGATGTTGCAGCGCTTCACCGAATCGGACGCAGTCTACCATATCTAGCGAGCCGCTTTTCTCTTCCCCTTCGGTATCGGTCTGGCTCTGGGTGCTGCTTTCCGCGACGGCTTTATCGGAGCGCGAGGGCGGCGGTGTCAACCTTTATATGATGCTTGGTTGAATCAATTCAAAACATCAGTACTGGGCGAACTGGATCACGTACCAGAGCATGCCGCACCCCATCAGCGGAAAGATCCTGGACAAGCTGCAATATTTCACGGTATGAATTTGGAATGATGTAGCATCAACCTAAAACCAAGGGCATAGATACGTAGTAGAAATTGAAATACTTCTTCATTGGAGCCCGCTTTGGCGTTGTGTTGACTTTCATTTTCGGCTTCCGTGCCGCAGCGTTGGCCCTGGTGCCGCGCGTTTTCTGCGGAGTCCCCGACTTCGACATGCGATTGAGAAGCCAGAAGGCGCGCACTTCCGCCAAGAAAAATCTAAATATCACCACAGCAATGGATCAAGGGGATTTGGTCGACATCCGAAATCGACTACGTGATGCAATGCTACAGGGAGGGATGGTTCATGAACGGCGCGGCTACCTTCTTGCAGTTCTTGCGAGACAATCAGGATACGGAGAACGCCACGGACAAGTTGATCGGATCTTTCACGAAGTACTGCAGTCGCAAATTCTGGCGAATCCAAATTCTAACTGGATCTTCTTTTTCCGGTGCTTGGTGAGTATTGTGATTCATTTATTCTTTTTCCACAGGGCCGTTCTGTTCAACGCTGGGCTCGCCCACCTCCCTGCCAACATCCGCGACATGTACAACGTCGTGATGTACTCGCTTGTCGTCCTAGCTCCGCGGATCCAGCAGCACATCAGCGTCGCCCTTGAACACCATCTGCAAATCCTCGACTACGTCAAAGCCAACGGGATCGCGGACCAGATTGCGACTTCCAAGCACAGCGGGCTGATCATGCAGAAGGTCTACTACATGACCCGGAGCCGGCTCTTCGGGATCCAGAACCTGCCGGAGCCGTCGCTGCCCGCCGTGCACAACGCCGTAAAGCGAACTGCTTTTGTGTCAGGATAGTCTCTCTCGCGATCGCATTTTTCCATGATGATGATGAACGACATTTCGACGGATTCAGGCCAGCGCAACAAGCTTGTTGCTGCTGCTTGAGTCTGGGACCCGCCAGCAACTCGTTCTGATCGATCGCCACCAGATCAACTTAGGAACTTAACTTCTGATTCGCAACCAGGACTACACGAAATTCGTTGGACACGGCGTGGAACCCGCGGACTTCGGTCTGAAAACCAAAGACTGCCGGAAGTGGACGCTGAGCATGCTGACCGCGCAAGAAAAGTCAGAGGAGAAGATCGGGGACCTGGTGGCGGACGAGATCAAACTGTTCATGTCGTTGCGGAGCCAGCTCCTGGGCGACATCCGCGATGCGTTCGGCGTGCACACGTGCGTCCTCAAGGACGGCGCGCAGCAGCGTAGCGACGCCGGACTCAAGCCCAAGCCCGGATACCACGTGGTCGTGGACTGCCCCAACCCGCAGGACAAGGTATACTACCTGCACAAAGACAAGGGCCGCGTCATCTCCACCATGCGGCTCGAGGAGGAGCAGAAGTCGCTGCTGAGGGATAAACTGAAGTCCGTCCAGGTATTTGCTCTTCCTCGATGATGCTGACTTCCATCTCTTCCACGCAGCGACCCAATCACTCCTCGACGATAAGTCCCATACCTTCTCAGAAGCAACGCGACACCGTCGCCGACGAAGCGAAGAAGCTCCACGAGACCGGCGTGAAGGCGTTGAAGAAGGCGCACAAGGAATCGCCGAAGGTGTTGCAAAAGAACTACTCGAAGACGGACCTCCAGGACCAGCTCGACAAGGAAGTGCCGGCGAAGGAGAAGGAGTACGAGAAGCAGCGCGAGGAACGCGACAAGGCTCTCGAGGAGAAGCTCGCGAGCATCCGCAAGGAGATGGCTGCCGCGCAGTTGGCGAAGGACGCCCACACGCACGCGATGGTGAAGGTGACAGGCCCTGACGGCGATGCTTTCCCGGATGGACTTCCGGTACTTGTATTTGTATTACGCCTCCGGCTACAGCTACTTGCGCTTTTCTATATTCATATGTTTTAGTGTTACTGTTACAAAAAGAGTGATAGTGTAAAAATCGAAACCAACGGCAGCGCCAAGTGTGTAGAGTGAAAGACAAAGTCAGTACCTGGTAATATTTTTCGTAGGTTCCCCTCGCCTTCCTGAAGATCGACGTCGAGCACTACTTCAAATCCCTGACCGTCACCCCGCTGGTCGACGACAACCCGCAGACTTTCAAGGCGAAGTGCGCAAACGTGATCCCGATCGAGCTGCCGGGCCTGATAACTGTGTTTGAGGAGGAGCAAGGCAAGGGCAACGTGTTTAAGTTCAAGGACAAAAAAATGACTCATGTCCTCATCCGCTGGAAGGCCCCCGCCGGAAACGACGACAAGGACTACGAGATCTTCGTCCTTGAGAAGGTATGTCTCGTCTCCAGTCCTATCGTGGCAGTCTTGTGTAGTTTCACTTTCATCCTGCTTGTGGTGCGAGAAATGTTTTTCTTCTTTCAGGACTGCTGCATCGGAAAATGGAAGTACAACATCCGCGTGAAGTGCGTCGGCCCGCTGATCAAGAAGAAGAAGGACGGCGCACCCGCCAGCCCGTCGCGGGCCAAACCGAAGGCGAAGGCGAAGCCGCTGACTGGTGCGGCGAAGCGCAAGGCGGAGGCGATGGCGGAGCTGGCGCAACAGGGAAAGGAGGCGATGGAAAAGTCGAAGTCCTCGATGAAGGGCGGGCCCCCGATGAAGATGGCGAAGCGCAGGCCGTAAGTAACCTGGTGGATTCCGGTGCGGTAAATGTGTTTCATTGTAAGGCGCATTCGATAGCAAGCCTCAAGTTACTTGTCGAGAGAAAGAGATCAACGCATGATCCTGAGCCTAAGCCTAACGAGAGAGAAGTATAGGTTAGGAGAACCAATCAAGTGCGCGAGCCGGCCGCTTGATTAATATTTCCTGTACTTCTACTTCTACTTCTTTCGTCGATTCTATGACTTGAACTTGATTCGCTGCGAGTCGAATCTACGTAGAGCTATAGGCATAGCAATAGCTTCAAGCTGAAGCTGTAGTTGTAGTTTTCATGGGCGGCTTCATTCGACCACTGAATTGTCTTGCTATTGGTATTGCTTTTGATCATATATTGATATTCAATTTCGTTTTCAATTTTATCTTTACAATATTGTAGCGACTTATCAAAATCAGTATGAGTTTGAATATCAAAAAGTTCTTTATGAGCATGGGCGCAGCCGATGACGCAGCCAGTATCTCGACACTGTGTGGGGTCTTGGAAAAGTTCTTCTCCTTTTCAAGACCAACCCACACGTGAGTCGTACGCCGCGTCCTTCCTTTTCCTTCCGCTACAGCTGCCCCCGGCTCTCGTATATGTACGCACGATCAAAGGATAACGGTATATGTTCTTTTACTTATTTACTTTCTTTTCAGAGACTTATGGTTACGTTATTAATATTTCAATCAGTGTTCTTGTTTACAACGATGCTTACACTTGTACCAGCCGAGCGCTTCCGCCGATCGATGCGGAACTACGAAAAACTAGGCACGGAGCGTCGAGATGAGGCTTGCCCATTTCGACCGGATGCGCCGCCAAAACAATGTTTCTGAGGTCGAGGATCGAGATTACATCAGGAGAGAATCTGCCTAGTAGATAAGTGCTTTTTTCTTCTGCCGCTCCAGTTGTTTCCGATTCCGGCCGCTACTTCAGGCCATCGCTGACGATGTTACCTATCGTGTAGAATTCAAGTAATGCCTATGCCCAGGCTCTGGATTCGGCGATGCCGTTTGATTACATTCTCGCCTGCAAATGCGATTGAAAAACCAGAAGTCGGAAAATGAGTTTGAGATTGCTTAGCATGTGCTGAAGCAGAAAGCTACTGGAGCACGACAGGCAAAAAACTTAGCACCACAGCAAAACGCCGCGGAGGCTCGACGCCCCTCCTCGCCGTGATGTGTCCAATTGTATCGAATCCTCCGCCCGTCGGCTCGCTGTCGTTGTCGGTTCCGATCCTGCACCTGCACTAATTTTCGCCGCTATGAAAATCAAGAAATGAATGGTCCGTGAAAGATCGTGATGAAGCTCGTGGCGCCGGCTCTGGGTCCAGATCGCCTGTTTATATATTGTTAAGAAAAGGACCCGCCGGGCCCGTCGGATCCCGGCTGCGTTTATCCCGAATCTACTCGGGGCCCCTGCTCCCCTCGTGCATTGCAATTGCATATTTTACTCATAGGAAATTAACCCCGGGGGAGCGCGCATCCGGGTTCCATCATCATAACCACAACGCGGCCCAACTTCATGAGTTTGGTTTTCGATTGGTTAGATTAACAAAAAGACGGATGAAAGTATTTGCTTCTGCCTAAGTATCTCGAAGAGTAGCTGTTCCGCTCTAAACCGAAACTCTTGGAAACGTTCAGGGGTGATCTTTGTTTTGACGACGCGGTTTCGGAACCGCGAATTTCTGTTTTCCCAACTCCAGCATTCCAGGTTCCAGCTTTCCGGACCCGCGACATTCCGGTTTCCGTGGCCGCAGATCTTGGTTTTCGCGGAAGTGGTTTCGGAACCACTGGCTGAAGCAGAGCCACTTTTTCGGCTCCGCTTCAGACCGTTGACGTTTTCGTTTTGTGAGATACGGACAATTCGCGCATTCATAGCATTCATTTTCATTAATATGGGCGCAGCCGCCGGGGGAGGTGTGGGGCCGACCTGGCGCGAGCTGGCCGACGCCCGCATCAAGCTCTCGTGGGCCGCAAAACCGCGACACCTCATTTGGCTCGAAGATAAGGCACTGCAGGTGGCGAAAACGCAAGAGCTTATCATGCAGGACGAACAGCTGCGACGCTGCGTGTTGGAGCTGACGGGCGAGACTACTACTTGCAGCTCGTCATGTAGAAAAACGAAAACCAGGGCGACCACTTCTGCATCTTCTGGCGAAGAAGATGGTGCTGTTGGTATTCCTAATCAGATTCACGGCAGGTGTGCGGAGCCGGAGGTCGCGGCTGCGGATCATGGGGGTAATGGAGGCAGAGGAAGTGCAAGACGCGCCGAAGCAGAACCAGAAGCAGAAGCGGTGCGGCCCCCTGCTCCCGTGTTCGCCCCCGCCTTCGACACTGACCTCCCCCTGCTGCACCTGCCGACGTGGCGACTCGACGAAGCCCTCGCCGAGAAGGCGTTTGTGCTGAAAGACGCGGGGGCGAAAAAGCGGCTCAAAGCAGCGCTCGGTGACGTCCTGTCGGAAATGCTGTCGTGGTCGCTCAGTTCCACCAGCGCTGAACAAACTGGCGGAGGTGAGAGACGTGAGCGCCCGCGACCTCCTCTACAGGCGGTTGTGGTGAAGCCTCGGAACGGGCACGACGGGCTCGGAGTAACCAAAGTCTTGCTGGAAGAGGAAGGGGAACAAGGACAGTCCGAGGACCAGAGAATCTCGCAGATCGACCGCATCTACACGGCCCTCCACAAGGCTTTTTTCGTGAAGCGCGAGCACGGGGAGCAGAGTTGGCTGCAGCGAGAGAACTGGCAGCTCTCGCAGGTGCCGGACGGCGTCGTCCTGCAGCCTTTGTATAGCACTTCCGTAATAGAGAACTACTGCTCCCGCACAAAGGGACCGCTCGAGCTGAAAGTCCACGTGATTCACGGGGTGGTCGCTTGTGCCACGCTGAAACAGTACTCGCCGCAGGTGCTGTATTTGGAGGGAAGGCAGGGCAAAATAAAACTGTTCCAGGGCAACGGGACTGGCGGCTCCTTTGATGGGGGGGAAAACGAAAACTGGGAAGAACAACTCTGTCGGTTCGCGGGTAATATCACAATGCGCGAGGTCCACGCGGTCAAAGACTTTTTGGAAACGGAAATCATCGGGAAGGTCTGGGAAAGTGGAATAGTTCCGTTCGCGGAAAGGTTTCTGGCCGGGTACGAGCTGGATGAGTGCCGGTTTGACTTTTTGCTCGGCGATACGCAGTTCGGGGTACGACTGGGGGAAATCACGCACCAGGGAGCAGCCTTCGCGACGCATGAAGTGCTGTCAAGGGCCTGCGCAGAGAAACTGATGCGCGGAGTCTGCGCGGAATCGGGAAAAGGTGAAGCATAACGGATGCGCTCGAGGATCGATAAGTTTTACCTACCCTAGGTAGTATGAAGGACAACCGAATAAAATATCAACATTTAGTACATTTACAAGAAATCTAAAATCGCAGCTCTTCTGCGAGGAAGATGTTTGCTGGCTTTGTCTAGTGAATATGTTCTATCGACTTCGTGTGAAGATCCGATGGATTACCGCGGAGCTCGGAGTAAAACTCTGCATCGCCTGAGAGGGAGTGCAGTCATGGAATCAGAAGAGAGCTCACCAGTTGCAGTTCTCGATTGATTCGCTTCTGAAAATTTTCACCGTCATCGACCGTCATCGATTGAGAAGAAGAACGAAGACGAACAGCTAAGTTATGTATAGATACCTATACAACGTCGATGGACGAAGAAAGATGGTGTTACTTCGGAGGTCCAGACGCTACGCGTTGTTCTTTCTCCAGCTCGTCCCGCCGGCGGCGGGCGTGAGCAACACCATCGAGCGGACGCTGCTGCGCGAGGAGCGTCGTACCGCAACCACTGGCGCCGTGCGCGTCCTCTCGACAAGAGCGGGCGACACCCTCTCCTACTCGGAGGAGGCGGAGCATCAGACGGCCACTTCTTCTGAGCATCATGACCTCGCTCACGCGTCCAGAACAGAGCAGACGCTGCTTCGCGAGGAGCGTCGTACCACAACCGACACCACGCGCGTCCTCTCAGAAGCAACTGACACCTCCTCCTACAACGAGCATCAGGCGGAGTATCAGACGGAGGACACTTCTTCTGAGCATCATCATGACCTCGCTCTCGCGTCCAGCAGGAGGGGCGACGCGAGGTGTGGAAGGATGGAGCCCATCAACCTGGCCGCCGAGTTTCCGTTCGCGGACTGGATTTGCGATCGAATGATCACGACGGGAGAGTTCTTCCAGCACAAAGCGCCGGGCAGCAGTCAGATAATTCCGGGAACGCCGCCGTCGCCTCTATGCGATGGAACCCAGAAAGAACTGTGCGAAGCCATGAGAGTGAAGTAGCTCCTGCGATACCGACCGATGATCGACCTAGTTGTACACCAACCGCTTCCTTCTAATCATTGGCCCGACTGGGGGGCCTTGTTCTGGACAACCGCAGCAAAAGGCAACGATGCACGAGGACTTTCGTCGTTGCCTCCTGCGCCGGCGGCGGTCCTGGTATGTCCGGGCCATGGCCGGAGTTTTTGCTAGTCTCCGATGCTTCGAACCTCATCAGACACAGCAGGTCTGATGTGTCTGAAGGGGCTACACTTGCGGGCGCGCAGGGGTCGCGCTTCGGAACCGCCCCTCCTCGCGCTTCGGAACCGCTTCCCACAGTCACGAGGCGGTTCTGAAGCGCGAGGAGGGGCGGTTCTACTGGTCCAATGATCTAATTACATGAATAGATAAACATAAAGATACCTCACAGTATTTCGTCACAGTCCTCGGGGCCTTCCATAGCCGCAACAAAGAGCAACGATGCACGAGTACATCGGGTGTCCGGCGAGTATCCCCTTCGGCAGCGGCTGCGCGGATGCAGTCGCTGTGGGTGTCACGCTCACCGGCTGCGAAAAGATCACCATCAACTGTCTGCTGGGTTTTTGACTACAATACCTCCCACGACAGAATCTGAAACTGAATTCGACGAGGGAGTGGTAATCATGAACAGGATCGACTGATATAGTTAATTTAGTATTTAGCTGGATCGATTGATGTAGCAACGAATTTTGGCGAAGCAAAGTGGGCCTGAGGGTCGTGAGGGCCGCCTATGAAAAATGTGATAACAGACCAGAAACTTCGTCAATTGAAATTGGTTTGATAATAGACCTGTGGGGGCGCTAGCCCTAGCGCTTGGTGAAAGCCGCAGCAAACTGCCGCCTTCAAGATTGACGTGCCGTACGCGTCGACGAGAGTGGCGATGCGTACGGCACGTCAATCTTGAACGCGTCGACGATCCAAATGTAGTGCTCTGTGATGTGATCTGATCCTTTTGGTCCGTACGAACCTCTCGATGTAGATCATTTACAATTCATCATTGCGAATGCGATCATCATTGCGAATGCGATCATCGCGTGAATCATGGAAAAAAGCCCAGGTCCTGAAAGGAAAAGAAAAAGATGAAGTAGAAGAGTCGGTTGCCCTGTGCAAAAGTCGGTTGGCAAATAAATCTAATGCTTGCCTCCAGAGAGGGCCAATAGCGCCGCATCCAATTTTCGCGAATAGCGAGCATGATCCAGCCCTCCGTGACGTCGGCTGAGGCACACCCTATCCTATCCTATCAATCAATGTGATCTTGGATCTCTTCGCAACGTGAAACTTTTGATGCACGACATTCAGCGGAGACACTCTTGATCCTCTTCCTTTGCCTCGATCGGATTCCGATTCGTGCCACTACTTTAGAAGCACCCCACAATTTCAACTACAATTTCATCGTGATAGCTCGCTGCCAACAAGTACAAACATATATACATGATACGTTCTTGTCTTTGTCACCTCGCTCTCTCTCAGCACAGCTACAAGAATGCGTTTCCTGGCATCGCTAGTTCTCAGCACTAGTACTAGTGCGCTACTCTCCGAGGGCGGGATTGCTCCTGCGGTGCCTGCTGCAGACGCTGCTGCCCCATCAAGTGGCTCCTCCTCGTCTGGAGTTTCTCAGCGGTACAGAAAACCTTTCGGAAAGTGGAAAGAGAACCAACAGATTTTACAAAAGGGACCAACAGATTATACAAAATTGCTTAAGAAGCTCTGCGGTGGCTCTTTTTTGGGTACTTGTAGTACTAAAAAAGGAACTCGTGGCGCGGAGGAGGAGGTGTATCACGACCCCAAGCAGCTGAATTACCTTCGGTTGAAAGGGGGGGTCCGTTCGCTATTTGGTGCTGCGGCGGCGGAGGTCTTCAGCAAGGAAAGCTGGGTTGCGCGCCTAGAAGGAGGAGGCCCGTTGAGGCTGAACAACGAGGAGTGCCTCATGCTGGTTCCCGAGGTTGATGTAATGCCAATAAATTTTCTGGCGCGGGCTCCCTCGTTCCAGACCGACGGCGTGCAACTGTTAGAAAACATTTCGCCGCACACGCAGAAAGCGCTGCACATTGATGGGGGCAGAGCCGCGGAGGTTGCGAGACTGGAGTTCGTGAAAGAGTTTTTACGGCAGGAGGCGATCAAGATGCAGCAGCAACAGCGGCAAGAACGCGGTCCGCAAAAACAAAAACGGAAAGCGATCAAGGTGCAGCAGCAGCGGCAGGAGCGCGGTCCTCCGCAAAAAGAATGGCAGTGGCTCGCAAAAATAGACCCAGAAAAAATTGGGCTGGTGGAAATTCGCGAGCCCTCCACCAATCAAATTGCAGTCAAGCGAGGCCACTTCCCCGAGACGAGCAGAAGCCAGCTAGTACCCCTTTCGCAAGGTATCCAAGACTATATCAAAAGCGTATCTTTAGCAAAGAGGGGGATCGGGATGCCGGCCACAGAGATGCACCTTGACTTTCCGGGGTTTTACAACTTCTCGAGGAAGTCGGTCTTCGAGGCCCGCGTGGGGGCTGCGGCTTCTGGATCATCCCCAGGAGTGCAAGAAGTGCCAGTAGAGGAATTGAGATTCAAGGACAGGCAGACGTTCTGGGCGAACCAGGTCCCTGCTGCTCCTGGTGGAGCTCACGGCGGTGCCAGTACCGGTCGGACTGTGGAACAGCTACAGCGGTCAGCGGCCAGATCTTTCACGCCTTATGAGCTCGAAGAATTTGAGACGGTAGTTGGCCACGTCTCAGAGCCGCGGCCTGAGACAGTCCCTATTCTTCAGAGCAGCATCTTTTTAGACGTGGTGAACCTGTGGAACCCGCTGGAGATTGCCGCGGAGGCCTTCCCGTTGGCTTTTCTTGCCTCTCAACAGCAGGATCCGATTGGGAACTTTACCACAGACTTGGCGGAGGTCCAGGAGGCGATCAAGACCAAGAGCACCGCCGGAGGTCTACGACTAAAAGGAATACTAGACGCTCCGTCAACAACAACATCAACATCTTCGAGCTTGAAAAACAAGAAGCTGATGACGTTCTTTCGCGAAAACAAGCTGATGACGTTCTTTCGCGAAAACATGACGCCCGCCCAGGCGTGGATTTTCTCCAGTGCGCGCGTGTACCACGGCGCGCTGCCCTTAAACCGCGAGAAGGCGCGGTATTCGGCCGAAAGCCGCTACGCCGTCTATGATACGTCGAAGTGGCGATACTACTCCTTCACAGAGTTCAAATTCGTGGAACTGCAATTAGAGTTCAAATTCGTGGAACTGCAATTGCAGATGAAGCGCGAGTATCTGCTTACGCGGGAAAAATGTCCATTCAAGGAGTTCGAGCAGTACTTCACGATGGGGAAAGAGAAAGCGATGGTGGAGGAGAGGATGTTGGAAGGCGAGGAGAAGCGCTTGTATTGGCAATGGGTGGCGGTGGGGTCAGAGTTACATGCTGTTATGGAGAAGTGGCTGAAGAAGTAGTCACAGAGATACTGAGCTGTTATGGAGAAGTGGCTGAAAAGAGTGAAGATAGTTTACAGAAAATGGAAACTGAAGAAATAAGACAAGAGAAGACGAAAGAGGCGGACCAGAGACAGAGTGGAGCACAAGAAGGAGGACCTCCTCAGGTAGGGTCAGGGTCAGCTCGGCACGAAGATTCCGATTGTATGAGCACTCCTCAAGAAGTGACCCTGACCACCCCCGCCCCGAGTAAGGTGCTTACTTCTTGCACGAGGTCACGTTCGATAGCTTCCGCGAGAATACAGGGCGGGAATGTAGTAAAGAAGAAAATAGGCGAGAATACAGGGGCAGGGCATCTTAATGAATGAATTGCGGGCGGGGTTTTAGCACTGAAACACGGCTGGCAATTCTAGAAAAGGTCATCAGTTTTCTCTACCAAAGACCATCAATTTGCTCTACGCGCGAAATCGAAAGGAGGCAGCCCTTTTATTTTGAAGACAACGCATACGCATCTATACGATTCATTTACAGTTACAACTTTTAGGAATAGCCCTTGACGATGCCATTGGGTTTCGTTTGGGTTTGGCTTGCTTCCAAATTAAAGTCTCTGAGGCTCTGATCGATTCCGTCAGCGAATAAGTACGCACTCCGCCTGTTCGTTGGAAACTTATGAGCAAGTGTTATAGATGTAGATGAAGATGAACACATACACAATCTATCAGAGCGATACAGCCGATTACTTAGAAGACGTAGATTTTCTACCTAGTACAAGTGCGGTAGAAGAGTGCCTTTTCTCTCTTTGGAGGCCGGAAAATCAAGATGTCTTCAAAATCAAAAATGAGGCGAGACATGATCAATTCCATTCAACCTTCAACATGATTGATGCGGCGAAAGAGGAACCGGACAAAAAGAGCTAGACAACAAGAATACGTAAAACGCATTCTCTGCAGCGATGAGACCGTCGACGTGGTATGAAAATGAATTATCTTCTTCCTTCAGCCTCCTGAGGGTCGTGAGGGCCGCCTATGAAAAATGTGATAACAGACCGGAAACATCGCCAATTCATTGAAATTGATTTGATAATAGACTTGTAGGGGCGCTAGTGCTTGGTGAAAGCCGCAGCAAACTGCCGCCTGCAAGGTTGACGTGCCGTACGCGTCGACGAGAGTGGCCGGGCACGATGCGTACTACAGTACTGTTCGCTACGACAGACAGTCTCTGTTTTTCGAAGCTCTAAAGACTGGCTAGGGGGACGCCGCAGCCTATGCCTGCCACTGCCCATGAGAGCTGATCGGCCTGCCACCGCACATGAGCACAAAAAGCCGACTCGACGAGTGAAAGTGCTAGACTCCACCTCTCAGAGTGGTCAGGCTCACCAAAGCGGCACCTGCTGTCAACTGGCAATTTGTTTTCAAAAAAAAAAAAATTCATGACGTCGAGGATAAACTCCACTTCCAGCAATCGATACGATTACGAGCCTGCGCTCACCGGGGACCCGATATGCGACGACTCTTTCATCGGTAGATGTAGCCTCTTATCGATAGAGAAAACGGTTTTCGCGGTAAGTGGTCGTACAAGTATCCGCGCGCCAGTTCGTCGCATCGAGGTGGAGACAGTAGCTTCAGTTGAAATCCTGCCGAAGCGGCGGCAGCACTAGCGGTGGCATCTTCGCAATCAGATCCAAGAAGAAAGATGTCGACGCTGGTGGTTAAGGCGCGGGAGATCGAGAGCGAGGAGGAGATTCAGCGCATCTACAACTGGATGGACGATATCGAGCTTTCGCGACCCCGCAAAAGCATCTCCCGTGACTTCGCCGACGGACTGCTCATAGCCGAAGTCATCTGCCAGTACAGCTACTTTAAGAAAGTAGTTCTCATTCAATTCAAAGCATCATACGTCGATACCCCCCTGTGGTCAACATTATATCGCGTCCGGACATAATATAATCCTTCAATGCCAGGTACTTTCCCCGTCTGGTCGAGTTGCACAACTATTCGTCGGCCAACAGCTATGCGCAGAAGCAATACAACTGGAACACGATGAACAAGAAGGTGCTGCGCAAAATGGGCTTCCAACTGCACCCCGCAGACATCGACGACGTCATCAAAGCCACCCCAGGGGCGGTGGAGAAAGTATTCTTTTACACCTACTGTTAATATGGCGAGATGGATCGTTCGGATCGTTGTGATCGCTAGCCGACTAGTGGTACTAGCTAGTGCGTTTTCCTTCCAAAGTTAGGAATAGTATTACATAGATTTAGATACCGTGGTCGTGCTCGTGACAGTGACTGTGACAGCGGGAACGAGGTATCAGCTAAGCGAACCGGTTCCATCGGAGCAAAGAAGCAATCTCCAATGGCGCGTGATCGACAGGTCCTTGTCTTGCTGCAGCACTACATGGCGCGATACAAGCGCCAGCAGGACTCCGGCGGCGTGACCCCTGGCGGCCTGACCCCCAACGTGAGCCGGCCCCAGTCGGCCCTGGCGCGAGGACCAGCCGACGACAGCAGGATAGCAGCCGGTCGCGGAGCCGGATCCGCTGTCAGAGAGGACAGCAAGGTACCGACAGCGGCAGCAGTTCAGGGAACAACCTCAAGTACAGGTAACGGGAGCATACTGAAGAGCGGCAGCGGGGGGGCTTTATCGAGGGCGGGGATAGCAGGTCGAGAGCGGGCGCAGGGAGCGGGAGCAGCAGTTCCGCCACAGCAGGCAGAGCAGGAGCAGTCGCTGACGATCCAAGAGCTGCGGGAAACAATTCTGCTCATGTCGGAGAAAATCAAAAAACTGGAGCAGCTGGTCAGGATCAAGGACGCGAAAATCGACACGCTAAACCAAAAGCTGGCGGACTATCAAGGGGTGGGAGCGGTTGGTGGGGGAGCGGTGGGCGGCGGGAGGAGGTGAAACTACTTTCATCTGCTGTTTTCGGTGGTGATGGCCGTTTGATCTCTCGAGCGAGAGTAAACAACTCGCTTATTTACAGTAAGCAAATCAATGCAGAAGCAGGTGGCGACCACCATTCGCAGCTATGACTACAAAAACCTGGCGCTGGCCTGACTGTGCAAATTTTCTATCGGATAGAACGAGTACGTGTGCAAAGAAGCAGAACTTCCGAAAGCTTTCGTAGGCACCAACGAAGGATCCGCCATCCAGTACTTCCGTGGTACTTGGAGCAAAGGGATGCACGGACGCTTACTACCTCGTCGGACCTGACTTGTTTTTTCTTCTTTCGGACCTGAACGATCACGATGTACGTGCTGTTAGTTTGTAGTGTCTGATCCCGGATCCGATCCAAACCCTTGAAGAAGTAGTGATTTGTTTTGTCGATAGAGGACGTACGAGGGACCATAGCGAGTACGAGAGTGAGTTCGTTGGAGTTGGAGAGTTCTCGATATCGATCTCGACCCCGTTTCCGCGGTTCGATCATCTCGAAGATCCCGCTTACTTTCCCGGTTCGCTGTATCGGTCGCGTTTTCGTGGTTCGCGTGAAAAAGCGTCGACCGATCAAGCAATCAATCGGTGCGTGTTTCTTCGTTGTCTGTCTCCAATGTAGGGCCGGCGGAACAGGACACTTACTTTTCAAAGATGCCTTCCTCGCCGGCTCGACGGAAGCGCGGCTCGGTGCCGCACGATCAGCTGTCGCCGGACCTCTTTGGGAAGGAGGTTGCCGTTGCTTCATCTTCGACGCAACAAGGCGCTGCGAAGCGGCAGAAACGCGACGGCGAATTTGTTCTAGGAAGTAAGAGCGACAGCGACGCCGACGGCAAGAGCGCGGCTTCCAAGAGGCCGGACTTGAGCGGACCTGCACCCGCCCCCCAACAGCAACAACTCGCCCTGTTCCCGAAGGCCTCCCGGCTGGAGCGGTTTTGCCGCGACGTGTTCTCCGTCTGCGGCTTGCTGAAGCCACTCGAAGCCTGCCTGCTCTGGGCCCAGGTCGAGAAGCAAAAGAGTTGTAAGAGCAAGCAGAAGCTGCACCTGTTCGAAGAGGAAGTAGATCTTGCAAAGCACGACTGGAGCCGGGACCGCGGCCGCAACCCGAACCCGAACGCGGTCGGGCAGCCCGGACACTGCGTCCGCCACATCCAACGGTACCGCCGACTCTACAACGAGCACGCGGGGAAGGGAGACAAGGTGTGGTTTGAGGGGACGTACGCACAAAACACGGTGCGGTACGAACGCGAGCTGGTGGAGTTTTTACACTCCAAAACCGCATACCTGCTCTTCAAGAAAATGTGCAGCTGGATACAAGCCTGCGAAGCAAAACAAGAATTCAAGCAG